>QXTE01000067.1:3371186-3617744 GCA_003942145.1 Platysternon megacephalum
GGAGGAGCCAGAGGAAGGAGGTGCGTGTGAGGAGCTAGGAGCAAGAGGTACAAGGAGCTGAGAGTGAGAAGGTGTGCTGCTGGAGGACTGAGGAGTACAAGCATTATCAGACACCAGGAGGAAGGTCTTGTGGTGAGGATAAAGAAGGTGTTTGGAGGAGGCCATGGGGAAGTAGCCCAGGGAGTTGTAGCTGTCAGGCAACTGTTACAAGAGGCACTATAGACAGCTGCAATCCACAGGGCCCTGGGCTGGAACCCGGAGTAGAGGGTGGGCCCGGGTTCCCCCCAAACCTCCCAACTCCTGATCAAACACAGGAGGAGTTGACCCGGACTGTGGGTTCCACCAGAGGGGAAGGTCTCTGAGGCGAGTAAATCTGCCAATAAGCGCAGGACCCACCAAGGTAAAGGAGGAACTTTGTCACAATACACACTTGATTCTTGTGATGAAGTTATGCAGCAGTTTTCTGCACAGAATGCAATAAGAGCAGCTAGCTTATGCACATGTAGCCTTGCATTTTCTTTGGAATTTCTATTATTCTTCAGTCAATTAGAGACGTTGTATAGCTAAGGATTTTTTTAAATATTTAAATGTTTGGAGGCACTCTTCAAAAAGAAGAAATGTTCATTTATCCCTCATTTTATCTTGCATTGAAACATGATTAATATATGCACCTTTGGTGTAAGGCCAACAAGTGAATTAGTCTCTCTCAGTANACCCACCCTCATTTATAGATACACACTTGATTCTTGTGATGAAGTTATGCAGCAGTTTTCTGCACAGAATGCAATAAGAGCAGCTAGCTTATGCACATGTAGCCTTGCATTTTCTTTGGAATTTCTATTATTCTTCAGTCAATTAGAGACGTTGTATAGCTAAGGATTTTTTTAAATATTTAAATGTTTGGAGGCACTCTTCAAAAAGAAGAAATGTTCATTTATCCCTCATTTTATCTTGCATTGAAACATGATTAATATATGCACCTTTGGTGTAAGGCCAACAAGTGAATTAGTCTCTCTCAGTATCAGAGGGGTAGCCGTGTTAGTCTGGATCTGTAAAAGNCTCAGGTATTGCTAAGGCACCTATCTTGGGGGTATCTGAATGTCAATACCTCACCTGAAAGCAAGCATAGGTGAAATGTAAATGAAATGAAAAGTAAGACCATTAAGCTAAAACCAATGCAAGACACTGCTTAGGACACTGTGAGCTTACAATACAAAACATCTTGCTCTCCCTTCATAGTAGTCATCTCACAAACCACCTGGAAGTATCTGCTGAGTTAAGTCTGCATAAGTCTATGAACTTTATACAAGTCTTCTCCCAGGGAATGAGAAATCAAGACCATTGCAGCCACCCAGGCTCAGTGCACTGTCGCACAATGCAATGGAAGTTACTCAAACGTCGCTACTCTGAAGAATAGTGCTAGACACTGTGGGTGAGATGCTATGGGAGACCCATAATGTATTGGTACAACAATGGTTATACGGCGAACTGTGCATAGACTCAAAAAGACCCTGCCAAAACCAGCATTACCATCAGATGGGCTAAACCGCTCAAAGACAAGCAACAGAACCAGGGTGGATTTGATTTAAATCAGGAAGACTCGATTTAATCATGATTTTCTACATAAAAGTGCATTCTTGTTGGTTGTTATAACCTGGAGCAGCAAACCGCAGCCAGTGGGAGCCGCGATCGGCCGAACCTGCGGACGGGGCAGGTAAACAAACCAGCCCAGCCCACCAGGGGCTTTCCCTACACAAGCAGCATCCCAAGTTTGGGAAACACTGCTTTAGAGAAATGCAATCTATACCTATATCTATAGCATTGATATTATTTTCTAAAGTCTTGAATAGGCATTCTCTAAACGATGCTGATTGGCTGTTTGCTCCAATCTCTACCTCTTCAGCTCAACCTCACACTTTATGAGCCCTTCCTCCTCTCCTGCTCTCTCTCCTGATCCCTCTCACTTCCCCTTCCCTTGTCCTGTCTTTGTTTAGCTTATCCCTGCCTAACAAAAGCAATCCAAAAATATATAAGAAAAATAATGGAACTAACAATGTTTGCCACCACCACACTGCTCGTGTGTTACATCCCTTTCTCTTATGCTGCATCTGTTTAGTTTATTTAGATTGCAATCTCTCGGGGCAGGAACCATCTATTCTCTGTATTTGTACAGTGCCTAGCACAATGGGCCCCATTCTCAGCTGGGCCTAGGAACTACTTTAATAAACATTATTAATAATCCATCATCTGTTAACTGACTACACAGTGTTACAATACCTATAATGCAGAAGAACTGTGATTCTCAGCAGTCTAACTCAAGATTTTAAACCTATCACAATATTTTCAACATTATATGTTAGAATTGTTTCATATGATGCATACGAGCTATTTGGTCATGAGATATTGGACCTTATTCACAACATTCTTATTACTCTCTCACACACCAACCAATTATGACATGAAGATGGCCAGCCAATATTTCACAAATCACTGAAGTTATATGAAAAAATTACTTTATAAAGTGTGTAAACTGAAACTAGAAGCAGCTTTTAGAGAATATAAACCATAGTTTTCCAGTCCACCAACTTCAGACAGTAGGTATTAAAAAAAAATTATATCTGAGTTATTGATTCTAGTCTGACCTGTATTATCTGTTAAATACAGATTGAACAGAACAGTACCGTGTACATTAGACTATCAATACTAGTGTACTTAATGAAAAAAGACAGTAAACAGAATACTGGTTTGTTTTTCAACATCCAATATTATGGTGCAGCAGTAGTGTTTCAAAACATCAGTGATCTCAGCAGCATTAAGGAAAAATAACTTCCCAAATGCATGGAATGTGAGACAGTCAGATGCGCTCATCTATTGGTACGCAAGCAATATGAGGCCACTGTTAAGGTTTTGCATTAAGTACAGGATTGATGAAGTGAGGTATGTACTGCTTTTGTGTATCTATCGGAATGCATTAAAGTCCTATGGCGTGTTGAAATATGTTATCAACTGTGCTGCAGGCAATATGAAGGTAGAAGAGATTCAGAAGTCTTCCCCTTACATTTTTATTTCCATACTTTTAAGGTTTTTGGGTGCCTGAGATGTGTCTTGACAACCTTAATTTTCAATAAACGTGGTTTTTCTTCTAATACTGTAGTCTGCCACAAATGCATTTGTTAAATAAAAGCAAAAGCTACAAATCCCACTTTTTTCAGTGATGTAGGCATATGATTTTAGCCCTGATATTTCACAAGCTGGAGAACCTTAAAATTATCACCTGTTTCCTTGTCCAGGTGGGCTTTATTCCAGTATTTTATAGAACAAGTCCTGGACCAATAAATTAATATTTGAATTCGGTATGGTAAATTTTTCAATGCTTGTCTTTTGCTTCACAGGCAATTCTCATTAATAGTTAAATTTTAGTTGTGTGCTGGCACCTGCCCAAAGTGTCAATTTACTTATTTGGATAAGAAATCACAAGAATGATCAATTCAAGAAAAAAGTTTATAACTCTTTAAATCCATTTCTGAATAAAGCAAAACTGATTTTACAAACAGTAGTTTATTTCTGAAGGAGGAAAAAATGGCTAATTGTAATCCATATGAGTTTTCATTCAAACAGGAAGCTTCCAAGAAGCTCTGTTTTCCTGCAAAGCAAACAGCACTAATTATATGTGCTACAGGACACAGTCAAGTCTACAAGCAAATATGTGGACTTCAGCACCACTCTCATGAAGACTTAAGGTATGTCTACACGGCAATTAAAAAACCAGTGGCTGACACATGCAAGCTGACTCCGGCTCGTTCTACGAAGCTGTTTAATTGCGGTATAGACGTTCAGGATAGGGCTGAATCATGGGCTCTAGTACCCTGTGAGGTGGGAGGGTACCAGAACTCCGGCTCCAGCTCTAGCTTGAATGTCTACACCACAATTAAACAGCCCCTTAGCTCGAGCCCCGTGAGCCTGAGTCAGCTGGCACAGGCCATCTGCGGGTGTCTAATTGCAGTGTAGACATACTGTTAGGCACACCCTTAACTTCATGCACTGCAAGAAGTTCCACAGACTTCAGTTATACTACTCACAGTGCATAAGTCTTTGCGGGTTCGAGGCCTTCACCTACTCTCACTCATTCCATTCCCATATCCTAAGAAAGGATTGCAGTCTTACCCATAACTAGTATATACAAGTTCACCCATTTGAAGAGAACATTTACTAACTCGTAGTATTTCACTAACATGGGAAACGCCAACATTTCTGGACAGAGAAACTAAGGGGCAGGTAGTGGATCAATAAACCTGTGAGAGATGGCAGACATATGAGTAGATGTATTCTACTTAAATCGACAAACACTAATAGCCATTCAGATTTTTTATAAATGCTTCTCAGTTGTGAAAAAACAGTGATAATAAATTCAGCCAAATTTTAAAACTGGAGTGCAACATTTAAAAAAAAAAAAAAAAAGTAACATGTGGCTATTGTTTACGATTAAGGATCAGGGTTTGTATCCTGATAGATCCCACCAAATTCACTGGGAATCCACACAGGCACAAGATTTCACCTACACAGATCCCTTTCCAAGATTGTGGCTCAACTATAAATAAAACATCTGATATTCTATCATCTCTTACCTGCTGTTAAGCTGACATTAAACAAGGCCTCTGGACATTAACAAAATAGAAAGAATAAATATATACTGAAAGGCATTAATCCACAATGGTTTAAGTAAATCCTGAATTAAATTTTGTTACATCAAATTTGAAGTTAAAACTAAGAACAAGCATTCCTAATACTAGTAGTGAGAAGGGAATTGAGGATATAAGTGCAACAAAGCTTCACAAGGCCCTTTCCATACTACAACTTTGTCTACATAAGAAAGTTGTGCCAGTTTAACTAAAATCAGTAGAAAAACTGATTTAGTTAAATCAATACAACCTATCAGTATAACTGCATATACACTGGGGATTGTGCTGATTCAACTAAATCAGTTTTTCCATTTTAATCAAATCAGTGCAAAAACTGAGTGTAGAGATCACAGAGTTTAAGGACAGAAGAGGCCATTAGATCATTTAATTTAACTGTAGCAAAAGGTAGCCTGAATAGTCAGTTTAAAAGAGGTTTATTTCTATTTATCTTAAATTGGTAAGGAATCTATAAGCCAACAAACCAAAAGAGATAACGTACCAAGAAGTGACACAGTGACACTAAACTTTAGAAAGGGAGATTGCAGTAAGATGAGGCAGCTAGTCAAGAAGGCCATAAAGGCTAAAGAACAGGAAGTGGCATCTTTAGATGTGGCATGAGATTACATAAGAAAACAAGAGAATCTCTAAGGCACCATAGTACTGAACAAAAAAGGAACCAGGAAGGCAAGAAGTACATCAATGTAACTAAATGGCAAGGTAATCTGAGCCAAACAGAGATACTTCAGAATCTGAAAATTAACCCTAGTGAAGCCAACAAACAGGAACATAAATCACAGTAGGCAAAATGTAAAAGAAATTAGAATTGCTAAAATAAATTTCAAAGAACAAATAGCTAAAGGTATAAAAAACAACAGATTGAGTATGTCAGAAGCAACAAGTCTGCAAAATAATCAAACAATCCACGGGATCACCAAGGTTAAAATTAAGGAAGATAACGATATTGATGAGAAGTTAAGCATAGCTTAAGCTAAACCAAAATAAGCCACATTTACGCTGATGTTAGTGTGTCCACACAGCCTTTTATACGTGTTTAACTAAATTAGGTTTATTGTTTTTTTAAAATCACACCTTTTGTTAGACCAATGCATCTTTCCTGTATAGACAAACTCATGTAGTTTACCACTTTCCCTGACCAGTGTAGATGAGGATTTCTCACTTCCACAAAAAATAAATAAATAAATAAATAAAAAATAAAAAAAACCACACACCTTATACTGCATGGTTTGACTTGCACAGTTCTCAAAAGTTTTCCTGACAAAGTGTGCTACCAGTATTGCAAATAGTATAGAGAGAACAAAAACATGCTTTGTGGTAAACTGATGTGTTCCTGATGAGGCCATAACCATCCAGATATAATTTTAGTTCCTTTATGTTCACTCACAGGCTCCCATATACAGTTACAAAAAAAAATTGTAAATTAAAAAACAGGCAATTGGATCATTTTGTAGTTTCCTTTCCTAGAAGAGACATACTGGAGACTTGGACTCTTTCTCAACCAAATTTCCAGGAAAATTAGTTAAATGATTGCCTTGCTAAAAATCAAATAAGTGTCACAGTTACATGGTAACTGCACCTGTATCCCCCCCGCCCCTTCCCTCCCCGACACATGGTCCTCTCCAGGAGTACCCAGTCAGGTCTCAGATTTCCAGCAGTCACCTTTCTCTGGGCAGGGACCCTTACACTTCAAAATCCCCACCAAGACACACTGCCTAACAGCCAGTGCCTGTGCATTGCTTTCTCTCCAAGGGCTATAAACAGTGTATTGCCAGTACTTACAAATTACCACACAGCTATTACTAAGGAAGCACATTTATTCTTAGGGCAAAAGCATTACAGAGAAAGCATATACAACAATAAGAGTTCCTATATGCATATTAAAAACATACCAGCGGTTACACATCACCCTTATGGACCCCTGCTCTTGGACAGAAGGTCATGTTTGTTTGCTGGACCAGAAAAGGTCCGGCCCTGAGTCAGTATAAACCTAGCCTGTTATATCAAAAACCTTTTCTTTGTCTGTTGGTCTATGGAAAACCGAGCTTGAACCAGTGTATGCACGTTTCCCCAAGGGGTGTTGCCTCTGGAGGCATTTACAACTTAAGTGACTCACCTTAATCATCCCCCACTATTTTTGATTCCTAGGCAACTGGTGGTAAACCTCGCCCCCCATTTGTTGCATACAACCTCTGGCCCACAGTGATACATAAACCTAATACAATATTTGCCTCAAGACAATGGGGTTGCAATATTTGTCTCACCAAGTACCATTAAGATCAAGCCACAAAAGTCTGTCCGTGGCAGATGAGAAATTGTTGTCAGGAGAGGGAGAGAAGGAAACTGTTCAGTGTATCTTAAATATTAAAAACCATTTATTTACTAACAGCACTCAACATGCCTATGGAAATAAAAGACACTTTATTTCCAGCAAGAAATAGTGCCATGGTCACAATACTTTGTCACTGTTAAGGGGATACCATCAAGTTAAAAATAGTCATTTAAAAACAAACAATACTTAGACGTAGCAAATAAAATAAGCTTAAGAAACACAGTAGAAACTTATTTACAAATTAAGTATAAAATTTAGGGTCAATATGGGACCCATTTTTACAAAGTAAGGTCCCAATCCTGCAATTGAATCCATGTGGGCAGTCCTCCATGTTCCTCTCCTGGTGTCCAGTAGGGGAGATCTGGTTGAAAGATCAGGATTCAAACTCAAGATCCCAGCTTCTTCCCCAGGTTACAAACACCACCACAAATATTCAAAATGTTCATTACTCATATAATCTGTTTTTCATTATTTATGCCGTTTGTTCACTTCATCTTTTAAATAGCACAGACAATGGCACTAAGCTAGTCAGTTTCACACTCAGGTCACCTGCGCTTGAACAAACTATTATACCTGGGTTGCATGGAGACTGATTGTTTTAAATTTTAGAGACTTTTTCCACCTTGAATTCCAGCAGAAAGCCTCACACATGTCTACCCATTTTATGGCTTTGTAAAAGCTTACTCCTTCAAAACCTGAAGTTTGGTCAAAATTTCAAATGAGTGTTCATTAAAATAACCCTAGCCCAAAGTCTTTGTGGTTCACGTAATGAGTTCATTTTATTCAATAAATGTTTAATACCCTACATGACCCCATATGTATTATAGTGCTTTATCTCTAGTATACTTCAGTTAACCACAAAATGAAGTCTTTTGGTCTCCTCTGAACAAATCTGGAAGTATTTTGGGCTTCTCTTTGTCTCAGCACCGAGAAAGCTCAGAGACTCAAAGTACAGGAAAGTGGTCATTCAGACAATTCAAAAACCATACTGACCAAAAATCTTCAAAATCCTTTTGACTACTTTTGATGTCTGTTTATTTTTCTGCCTTCAAACTTCCTGAAAACATAGCACTTCATCACAAAGAGTGCGTTTATTTAGAGAAAGTCAATTCTGTGCAACTAAAGTGATCATATGCAATCTAAACCAAAAATGTGTGTTGATACTGAGGTAGGGAAAATAAACATTCTAGCTACTCAAGAACTATTATGGGAGAAGAATTAAAGTCAATGTCAAGACTTTTATTTAACATAGCAAGTGATAGTTTTCTAGAAAGCAGAAGGGTTTAGGGGGAAATTTACATAATAGCATCAAAACAATTACATCACAAACAAAAACCTGTCAGAAGCTTGAGTTTTGTTTTTAGAAGTGGGGAAAATGAAGTAAGATGAAAAGCATAGGTTTAGGTCTCATTTTCAGAAGGAAAAAGTACAAAATTACCATGGGTTAGCTAACGTTCTAAAACACGGGGTAAAATGTTAGTGTGAATAAGGCAGTTTGTTACTGTTTACCTCCACCTCTTAACACACATGAAAACACCACATGCCATTTTCCTAGTGTGCCCTCCCAGAATATTCAACTCCTCACCAAAACCTCCTCCCTAAATTTCATCTGCCAAAATATCTACATGAGTAACCTCTATAGTGAGGTACTAATTTATGTGAGGAGACTATTTTAATTCTTTGTAACTACTATTTTTGAAATATTCTATTTTGTGATAGAACAATCTTTAAATAGCATTTCCGGAATTTTATTTAGAAAAATCCCTTTTAAGTATTTAAGGGTTTGCCTGTTTCCCTGTTGATATTTACAAGTTGGGCTGGTCAAAAATTTAATTCAAAACTTTTGACAAAAAGGAGCCTTTTTTTCAAAACCAGTGTTTTGGTTTTCACTAGCAAAAATTGAAAGGGGGGGGAAACAAACACCACATTTGTTTTTGTTTTCAGTTTGTTTTTTTGTCAAAATGTCAAAAAACTATTTTTAAAAGAAAAATCATAAAACAGTTCCCATTTGATAAACAGCTCTGTTAAAAGGGAGAAACTGATTACACACAAAGCACTATCAAATTCAGAGACTGAAAAAATTGAGAAAAATAATCTTAGGTGTTACTTGTATCTACAGAAGATAAAGTTTCCAGATAAATGTGAGATTATCAAGTTGATAAGTGTCACTTTAGCAGCTTGACTAAGTGGAGTTGTTTAAGTGTTTTTCTAACTATTCATTCCTGGAATTATTTCAACTGTTACCACCATAATAGGGTGTAATTCTTTAGATAGTGCTTTCACATTGAACTATACTACCAAATAATTAAAGTGTGCATAATTGCTTCACAGATTTGCCTTTCTGTAATCTCATACCTTACAAAGATCACAAAAGTGCTTACAGATCTGTCTCAATGTCTCTTACGCCATTACATCAGCATTAAGCATTATTTAAGCATGCAAAATCTCTGACAGTTATGTCCCATCAGACACTTCCTATCTTAAATACAAATAGATTAAAAGAACATACCTTAGGTACACAATCCCATACTCCTGTTCTATTCCATTTCTCTGTTCTCTGGAAGACAGGCTGACATGAGTCTAACCCCAACTTACAGGGCCTTACTGTGGAGGAAGATTTTTTTTTAAAAAGCACAAATGAAGAAAATATAGACACTCTCTCCTCTGAGCTTCATGGCTTCTCTTCCTCCACCTCACAGTACTGCCAAGTCAGATCCCCAACCATCTACCTTCTAACCTCCTCCACCCTTTGGCCCAAACCCAAATGGCCTTTTGTCCATCCCTCCCTCACTCACAATGACTTAGCTCCCCAACAGTATCATATTAGAGTCTCCATTGAGACCCCAAATCCCATTTTCCAAAAGACCCTTTTCAATATACCTATCCATTCTAGAGTCTTGTCCACAACAGAAAAATTTTGCTCATCATTTCCAACACAAGTATAGTAAAACCTGCCTTAGTGACCACCTCTGAAAAGACACCACCTGCCAAGAGCGACTACTTGCAGAGGCTACGAAATGTTTTTCCATATAATTTAACTGTGAAGAGCAGTCACCTGTGACCACATTTTCTTACTGCCATCCATAAAAACAAACCTGTAGGAGAAACCAATCTTCCTTACTTCTGCCTTGCTGCTGGCGGCAGCATTGCCTTCAGAGTTGGGCACCCAGCCAGCAGCTGCAGCTCTCTGCTCTGCCTTCAGAACTGGGCAGCTGGAGAGAGGCGGCTGCTGGAAGGGCGCCCAGCTCTGAAGGCAGCAAACCTTTGAAGACAGACCACCTCTCCCAAGTGACCACTTTTGCTAATCCCATGAGTGGTCTTTCTGGGCAGGTTTTACTGTATATCACTCCAATATTAGTATAATTGGGAGCTATAGCGTAGATGGGCCACTACTTTTTCATTTGTTCTGGGGGTTTATTGCAAGCTAAACAAAACTAAAACTCAGTGTATATTGAGCAAAGAATACCTCAATAAAAAAAATTTCCTCAAAGAACTGGCTGCATTCAGTTGATTAATAGATAAGCAAGAAGTAATAACTTTGCAGTAATGCTTTGATTGAATTCTCACTAATAATTTTAGAAAAATCAAAGCTGAGTATAATTAAAGTAAAATGATCTAGCTTGGTCCATTTCACAGAGAATAGCTGATAAGATTTTACTCTGGATCTGATGTATGAAGCTTGACCTTGGGGGGGGGGAAAAGTGTTAGTAACAAAATTTAGAAATCCACGGAGATCAATAGTATGGCTATATTTTTGTGTGTGCTATAAAAGTGTCAAAGGCCAAGGGGAGTTACCTTAAATCTTTATGGTTGTTTGATCTTATGAAAATACAGGGCTTTGGAGCGGAGCCCAGAGCTGGAGCGCGGAGCAGCTCCGGAGCAGTGGAGCTGCAGGTTTTTGCCTGGAGCTGGAGAGGAGCCGGAGCACAGCTCCAAAGCCCTGCTTATGAACCTACACACCAAGCAATAAATCATTCTTAATTGCCATCAGTCAGTATAGAAACATGCCTTTTTTTCAAGTTGAAGTATAACAATTAATATCCAAATAGTAATTTTGCAAGTATTGTCCAAGGTTACAGGAAAAGAACTATATTACCATTATTGCATTATATTTAACAATAATGTATCAGAATAATAATCAGTATTGTTTCAAACAAAAGCATTAAAAAAGGTTCCAAAATAAAGAACTGATGTTCTAAAGAAATATTACAGAAATTAGGATGTACTAAGTCTTCTAAACCATTTAATCAAAGTAGAACCAGTTTATACAAAAATCAAACAATGAAGTAACAAAAAGGCAAGGAGTATAAAACAAGGGGGAAAGTACCACAAAACATTGCTCGTCAGATATTCTTACACTTATATAGCATACTACCTTTCAACCATAGTGCTTTATGGTGGGTAAACATTACATATATGCTATATGAAAATACTTAATGGGAAATTTTCAGAAGTGCTCAACGGTGTCGTCCTAACTGTGCTCCCATTGAAATCAATAGTAAAACTCTAACTGACTTCAATGGTGGACAGTTAAGCCAATATGTCGAGTACTTTTGAAAATCTGTGTTGTGGGTGTATATAAAATCTCAGAGAGAGAGAGAGAGAGAGAGAGAGAGAGAGACTGACTGACTGACTATCTTCTCCCTCTCCCTTTATATGTCACTTGTATTCTTTGGCTCAAAGTTCTTTAGAGGAAGGACCATGTCTTCATATACCTTTGTACAGCCCCTCGCAAAGTAGGGTCTTAATCAAGACTGGGACTTCTAACGACTACTACAATACAATCATTTATTTATATAGCTGTTCCTAGCAATCTAACTATATTTACATATAAACACATGTATGCGGAAATACTGTTGTGCTGTAACAGTTGCCGTGTTCCACCCACCCCAAAGGTAGCTACTGTACTTACACATACAAACCAAGATACAAGCTACTTCTGGGGTGAAATATAACAGTTGTTGACTGCAGTGATTCCTAAAAAGAAAACTGTACCCAAATACATGAAGAAAATGTAAGCAGACAATGCTATAAATTAATCAGTGAATTTAGCCAGAAAACCAAAACTAAAACTTCTTCTGAAGGCTTTATGTTGTTTTTCCTATCCAGTAGTGATATTTCTAGGATTTACACTTACTGTATATAAACCTTCATATACGAAATGGAAATTATACCATTTATAAATTCAGAAAGTTTTGGTATCATTTTAAAACAAATTACTTACATAATAAATCATAGCACTGGCCCATTTATACCACTGACTCAGTCTCCAACAACGCTCATGATTTCAGCATCACCTCAGAAGCAGGTAAGAATTAGTAATAAGTGACACAAATGACAAAGCAGAGAAGTATGCAAAAGAGTGAATACATCAGCCTTGAAACTAGAAAAACAGGACTTAATTTAGAAAGCAGCTTTTAAAACATGCTGAATAGTGAATAACTTTAGAGATATTGGAAACAGTTGCAGTATGAAATTACAAAATAAATTAATGGAATATAATTTGTTTTCATAGTTATAAGGAACACAAAACAAATGTGAGTGTGAACATATCAAAACTGTCTAATTTCAATGCAAAATGTGTAGCTTAAATGTATGGGTGTTTCCTTCCTTTAAGGCCCACTGTCTTTTGTGGGAAACAATCTGTCCAAAATCCAGTATATGCTTCCACTTAAGAGTGCAAACACTTCTGGTCAAAAATTAAGCATTTACACATAGCACCATAAATGCACAACCTGCTTTATAAAATACAAAGCAAGAGTCTCTTCCCCAAAGGATGTACCGTTTAGCACAGGGGTCGGCAACCTTTCAGAAGTGGTGTGCCGAGTCTTCATTTATTCACTCTAATTGAAGGTTTCGCGTGCCAGTAATACATTTTAACGTTTTTAGAAGGTCTCTTTCTATAAGTCTATAATATATAACTAACCTATTGTTGTATGTAAAGTAAATAAGGTTTTTAAAATGTTTAAGAAGCTTCATTTAAACTTAAATGAAAATGCAGAGCCCCCCAGACCGGTGGCCAGGACCCGGGCAGTGTGAGTGCCACTGAAAATCAGCTCGCGTGCCGCCTTCGGCACACGTGCCATAGGTTGCCTACCCCTGGTTTAGCAACTTAAACAAAACAGAGCAGGTAATGGAATGTGTGGAAAGATAACTGGTGAGCAGAAAGACAAAAAAGTATTAGTAGAAGAAGGGAGTTTAAGAGAAGGATTAGCATGAGAGGAGTGTACGTTGCCTACAAAAAAGGAGTAGGGCTCAGCGTTATGTCACCATAGTCAGTCAGAATCACCACTTTTACAGTGTTCCCTTCACAGAGCTGTTATCTTTATCATTTGCTCTACTTAAACCAACCACAAATATATACTTCCCAATGTGACTGCTATCAAGTTTAGAAAACTGACCACCACCCATTCTTCCAAATACAAATCTGAACCAGAGTATTATGAAACAACCATATACTATAAACACTTTCAGCTGTTCATATTTGCACAAAAAGTTACCATCACACAAGAAAAATCAGTGAACATAGGGTTAAAACCAAACTGAATAAATGATTCTGAAAATTAATCTGAACAGCATTTAGCCTTTACAAAGCTTAGCCTACTTCCTCCAATTACTGCTTTATCTGTCAATATTTGTTATGTAGTAATAAATCAGCCATCTCTTTCTGTCAGATGAATGGCCAAGTTCTTTTCCAAGTACAGCCACCAACTTTTTCTACCCAACACCAAATAACACCCCTCCTCATGAAAATTACACATTTGCAACTTTAGTTCTTCCTGAATGATTGCACCATTTAACCCAAAGTATGGGATTTCTCTAGTACATCAGAGTCCTCACCCTTCCTCATAGCACCAATCTGGAGCCATTCTTACTTCATTTTTCTAAGAGCTAAAGAGCCAATAATGTTAAAAAGAAGCAACTTCTGGTGCTCTCCCTGGAAGGAGCAAAATTCAACATGTCTGTAAAGCAAACTTTCCCTTCAAGCTCTTTTATGCAAAAAAGAGATTTCTTTTTAAGTTAGAATATGCAAAAACATGATTGGGAGGAGGTTGAAAACAATAACTGAATATATCAAATCAAGTATAACTTTGAGCAGGTGAATGGCTAAGATTGAAAGCATAACAATTCCCTGTAAGTACCTTCAAAGCCAATTAAAATTTAACCTTTATATTGTCAAATATGAGCAGACTGCAGAAGAGGTAAAACAATCATCATCCCCAGCTTGTTCCTCAATCCAGCAGTAAAGTACAATTGCCGGGCTACAAGTCTAATCATCGGTCAGATGCTCTTTTCCTAAGGTATCTTCTAAAGCAGGGGTTCTCAAACGGGGGTCCCGAGGTTATTAGATGGGGGGGGTCACGAGTTGTCAGCCTCCACCTCAAACCCCGCTTTGCCTCCAGCATTTATAATGGTATTAAATATATTTAAAAGTGTTGTTAATTTATAAGGGGGGGGCGGTGTCGCACTCAGAGGCTTGCTATGTGAAAGGGGTCACCAATACAAAAGTTTGAGAACCACCGTTCTAATGGAAAGTAATCACCAGTGGGAAAAGATCTCAGAAGCACCAAAACATCTGGTGTGTTACTATCGCTCATATATTTACACTCTCCCCCTAACACCAAGCTTCAAATTTTAACACAAAAGACAAAAAACAAAATAGGCAAACCTTCATGGTCTTCTCAATGGGAAGGATTTAGTTCTTAACCCCACCACACACACAACTCCATTGCAAACACATTTAGTAACATGCATTTAATTACATCATTTCCATCCCCTTGCTTATGGTTCCTTCTCATCGCAAATATCTGGGTACCGTGTCCCACTGCTTTATGCAGCTTCATAGACAGATACAGCAGTCCCTGCCCCAAAGAGCTTACAATGCATGCATGAACCTTGCGGCTGCAAGTGTCCAAGTACAAGAACCAGGGAACTCACCGACATTGCTATGTACGCAATGGGGAGGGGAGGAGTACAATCTCTTGTCTACACTACAGACCTAACCCACCCACACACACACATAGCACTATGTTGGCTTTTCAGGGGTAATCAATTATTTTTTTGTCAAGTTCCAAATTTCTTGGTCAAGGTACGGTCAAGGTCCAGACTCCAGAGAAAATAAAAAATAATAATGATGCTAGTAATAAGCAAATAAAAAGATTTCACAGTCCAAAAGCATCCGGATTTGGCCCGTGGTCCACCTATTGACTGCATCTGGCTTAGAGCGCCTTCATTTAAAGCCCTACGGCGGGGCTGGGCCGATGCAACATGTTAAGTGTAGAAGTGCCATACACCCAATGCCTCTACCCCCTGCTGTCAGGAGAAAGAACAAATCCCCTCTCCCTGGTTACCCTTAGCAGGGACTGGGTAAGAGGGAATGGTCCCCCACATCTCCCTGGGTAGACCAGGAGAGAGAGAATGGGGGAAGGGGGCAGTTGGCCAGCCCCCCCTTGGGCAGCCCCCAGAGGGGAGTGGGGTTGGGGGCGTAGGAGGTAGCCGGCCCCCTGCCTAGGGTATGCGGGAGGGGCGTCGGGGGTGAACGGCTAGCCCCCTGCCTAGGGCATGCGGGAGGGGCGTCGGGGGTGACCGGCTAGCCCCCTGCCTAGGGCGCTCCAGCTGATGGGGGGTTTGGTTGGGGGCAAAGGGGGCTGCCGGCTGCCCCCCGGGGGGAGGTTGGGGACGTAGGAGGCGGGCGGCCGCCCCCAGGGCAGCGGGGGTTGGGCTGGGGAGTGACCGGGCACCCCCGGGACGGGATGATCGGGGATTGGATTTGCGGGGGGGGTGTCCGGCCTCCCCCAGGGGACTCTCCTGCCTTAGCCCGAGCCCGGCTCCGGGTCAGGATCCCGGGCAGCCCCTGCGCGCGGCGGCGCCCCCTTACCCATGTTGTGCCCGCCCGCCCGGGCCGGGAGAACCGCTCCGTGTCCTGCCGCCGCCGCCGCTCCTCCCGCTGCCGCGCTCAGGCCGGGCACGGCGGCTCCATCCGGCCGGCCGCGGGGGCGGAGCAGCTGCTACAAGCCGGCGAGGCCCCGAGGCAGCCGCCGCAGACTCCCCTGGGCGAGACCCGCTCTGGCACCGGCCGCGGCAGCCGCAGCTCGAGCTCCCGACTGGCGGGGGAGCGCCACATCCCGCGAGAGCTCGGCGCCCGCCTGCCGCCCTGCTCCGCGCTGGGTTCTGCCCGCTGTTGCCAGGTGCCGTGACGTGCGTCCCGCCCCGGCCCGGGAGCAGGGTGGGGAGCCGACCCTCGCCCTGCCGTCGGAGTGTCTGCCCCGTCCCCACATGGCACTGCCTCCCCCCAGGATCTTCTCGCTCCAGCCCGCACGGGCCCGGGGGAGGGGGCAATACCCAACCCAACCCCCCCTTCCACACAGGGGAGAGACGTTCCCCCCACGTACACACACAGGGCACATACACCCACACCGGAGAAACCACACACACAGGAGACATCCCCCCCCTCCGGGAGATCCACACTCACACAGGGATAAATTCTCTCTCTCACACAAACACACACACTCACTCTCTCTCAGGGGAGACACAAACACACTCACACAGGGAGAAATTACACACACACACACACACAGAGAGACACACACTCACTCAGGGGAGATATACACACACACACAAAGATGGAGAAATTCTCCCTACACACAGGTAGATCCATACACACACACAAGATCAATTCTCCTCTCTCACCCCCACCCCCCACATACAGACACATGAGAAATTCTCCCCACATACACACACATGGAAGATCTCCCACACACAATAAATTCTCCCCCCACATATACACACACTGGAGATCCCCCACATACGCACAACGTGGGAGATACACACTGGTGATTTTCAAACCCTGATTCCCTGTACAGCAGTATGAGGGGGTGGGAGACTTACTACTAGATTGCTGCTACATCTAACCACCTGATATTTCTTTGAAAAAATTTCAAAGGGGGGAGGTATAGCTCCGTGGTTTGAGCATTGGCCTGCTAAACCCAGGGTTGTGAGTTCAATCTTTGAGGGGGCTACTTGGGATCTGGGGCAAAATTGGTCCTGCTAGTGAAGGCAGGGGGCTGGACTCAATGACCCTTCAGGGTCCCTTCCAGCTCTATGAGATAGGTATATCTTCATATATTATTTCATCCCTTTCATAGATTTTAAGGCTAGAAGATAATTTTATGATAATCTCTTCTGACCTCTTGCATAACAGCAGACATAGAATTGTCACCAAGCAATTCCTGCATCTAGCCCAATTATTCTGAGGTAAAGTGATCTGCACCTAAAAACTTGATTAGAAGGGGACCCTCTGGAGAGTCCAGATATGAGGTCTGGAAATGGACTGAAGTTGAACAAATGCTCTCAGTTTCTGCAATAACAAACATTTGGTTCTAGTAACTCCATGCCTATCCGAATCCTCCACCTTCACTTTCAGCAATGCAAGATTGTTCCCTTCCTTAAGAACTGATGCTTGAGTTTCCACAACTATTCTCTCTTCCAGTGCATTTTCTGCCTTTTTGGGCTTGTCTACATTACCCGCAGGATCAATGGGCAGCAATCGATCCAGCGGGGGTCGATTTATCGCGTCTAGTCTAGACGCAATAAATCGTCTGCCGAGCACTCTTCCGTTGACTCCGGTACTCCACCGAAGCGAGAGGCGCAGACGGAGTCGACGGGGGAGCGTCAGCAGTCGACTCACCACAGTGAAGACACCGCGGTGAGTAGATCTAAGTATGTCGACTTCAGCTACGTTATTCATGTAGCTGAAGTTGCGTAACTTAGATTGATCCCCAGCACAGTGTAGACCAGGCCTTTGTGTCTGACCAAATCCAAGGGCAAGTCTACACTACAAAATTAAGTTGACCAAAGTTACGTTGACATACAGTCATCGCAGTAATTAAATCATTATTGCATGTTCACACTATGCTCTTTGTGTGGGTGGTGTGCGTCTCCTCACCAGGAGCGCTTGCACTGATTTAACTGTCAGTGTGGGGCATTATGGGCTGGCTTCTGAAAGGCAGCAACAGTCGATGTAAGCAATGCAGTGTCTACACTGACACTGCATTGACCTAACTACATTGACCTAAGTGCTACGCCGCTCAGGAAGGTGGAGTTATTAAGTTGGTGTAGTGGGTGAGTTACTTCAGTGAGAGCTACATTTTAGTGTAGATGCTTACAGAGTTAGGTCGACGTCGACCTAACTCTGTAGTGTAGACCAGGCCCAAGAATCCCAAAGCAAAACAATGGAGCAACCATAATCCTGTAACTGTCAATGGAAAAGTAGCATGTAGGCACTAGCTTACCTCATGAAGAACAGCAAAGCAAATCATTGGGGTACATCTCTGATGTAATTCCAATTAAGTAAATTTCACCAGGAATTAATTTGGTTTATATATTTAGATTTATAAAATGACAAAAGACATATATCTGAACACTCTGGGCTTGTCTACATTACCCGCTGGATCGACGGGCTGCGATTGATCCAGCGGGGGTCGATTTATCGCATCTAGTCTAGACGCGATAAATCAACCGCCGAGCGCTCTCCTGTTGACTCTGGTACTCCACCAGAACGAGAGGCGCAGGCGGAGTCGACGGGGGAGCATCAGTAGTCGACTCACCGCAGTGAAGACACCGCGGTGAGTAGCTCTAAGTACGTCGACTTCAGCTACGTTATTCATGTAGCTGAAGTTGCATAACTTAGATCAATCTCCCTACCCCCCACCCCCTGAGTGTAGACCAGACCTCTGTTTCAATACTAAATAAACCAAGCCAGGAAGCATATAAAAAATCATCACATTCCCCACTTCCTCTGTATATCACCCCATCAATATTTGCTGCTTCAGCAACACTCCTGAAAAGACGTGCCAGGCAGTAGGTTTGAGTTACTTTGAACTAAAGGGGTATAGTGCCAGCCCAGCATAGCATTTAGACTCTGTGACCACCCAGGCCAGAAGTGTGCAGATTCTAGCCTGCTGTGGGGAATTGTCCCTTGTGTTGGGGATCTAGCCTGTGGAGATCTTAAAGCAAATCACTGCTGAAGCTGGCTGCCTAGAAATTCATGCTCTTCTAGGGAAAGAACTATTGGATTGTGATCTGATTGGCCTGAGGGTTGGGATCCATATCTGAACCCTTAAGCCCCTTTCTAGAGAGCAGAGTTTGCTGACTAAGAAGGGGAATGCATTCCAATTACCCCCTATCAGCAGTCCCCTATCTTGTATGCTGAAGGCAGTCTGGCTCAAAAACCTCCACTAATCTCAGCTGTAGCAAAGTTTGCCCCCCACCCCTCCTTTTTGATTATTTTATTGTTAATATTTTAAATAAGATGTATTTTTAAGGAAAATAAAAACAGGGTGGGGCTGCCACCCTTTAGTTTTTGTGGGAAACCAAAAGACAGTGAAAGAGTTTTCAGACTTCTTGTTCATTTAAACAGGTTTAAAGAAAGATAGTGACTTAGAGGTCAGGAGGACAAGTAAATCCAATGTGATTTTGATGAACTTTAGGGAATATGAGGCAGCAGGACCCTTTGAAATGAAAACAGCACACAGAATTCCCTACTGCAGACGGCCTTTCACGCATGATTCAAAATGAGCCATTTTAGCCAGGCTCAGGACAAAATTAGCCTGGTGAGAATGTCAACAATTTCCAGAAGTCAGTTTTTTCTGCTTTGGTTATAAATAGATATTGAGTCATAAGCATAAAAGGTGAAGTCTGAAGCATGGGTGTAAGTAGACATCTGCCCTATCATGGCATAACATGTTTTATCTCTTGGGGCAACATTTTGGGGTAGATTTTGTCCCCTATATGCTGGTGTAGTGGGTCTGGAACTGTGCCACAAGATGCTGGAGGAGAATTCCCATGATTCAGGTATAGCATATGGCATCATAAATAGCCCTATGTAGGCTCCCTTGCAAGCCAGCAAAAATTCAAAAAGGGATTGAATGTTTATATGGGTGACAAGAGTATCCAGAATTATAATAGTTAATGCTATGAAGAGTTTTGGAAGGAATATGAGGCAATCTCTAATTATTAGGGACTGGGACAAGACCTTCATGGAAACCAAATTGTCCCAGAACTGCATAATGTGGGGTTTCTTACACCTCCCTCTGAAGCCTCTGGTGTTGGCACGGTCAGAGACAAGACACTGAACTGGATGACACATATGCTATGATCCAGTTCCAGTATGGCAATTCAAACGTTCCTTAGCCCCAACACAGAGGGTAGGGATGAGAGGAGTTGTGTCGAGGATGGGAGGTGGTTTCTCCATGACACGTGCTGCTACAGAGATTCTGAGCTGCTCCAGGCTGCATAGTAACCCCCAGACAGGCATTAAGAAGTTACTGTAAACTAGAGAACCCCTAGCTTTGCTCTGATTTACACTGGGGACCAGAGAGGATCCGTACCTGCCAATAGTCGGTGTGAGCATGTCCATGTTAGCATGCTCAGTAAAAGCCAAGCGGCAAATGGGGGGGGGGCACGTGACCCCGCATTCCCTCTCCATGCCTCACCTCTGCTGGGGATCCTTTCTACCTCCAGAGTAGCCCAAAATCCCTAAAATGGCATAAAGGCACCTTTGCCTTCCCTTCCCCTGGCCTGCACCGTCTATGGAGGCACACCCTAGAACAATGGTGGGCAACCTGCGGCCCGCAGGCTGCACGTGGCCTATCAGGGTAATCCGCAGGCGGGCCACCAGACAGTTTGTTTACATTTGCACAGCCGCCCGCAGCTCCCAGTGGCCACGGTTTGCCGTTTCCAGCCACTGGGAGCTGCGGGCGGCCGTGCAAATGTAAACAAACCGTCTGGCGGCCCGCCAGCAAATTACCCTGATGGGCCATGTGGTTGTCCACCACTGCCCTAGAATCTCAACCTTTGTATTATGTACTGGCAGGCTGCTGGCTTTTTTTAATTCTTTTTCAGGCTTTATACTCACACACTATTTGATACTTGTGGCTTTGATCCTGCAATAAGTTCCACGTGGGTGGACCCCTGGGCCTGTATCAAGCTCAGTAGGGTTCAAGTACAGGAGTCTGTTCGTGTGCATGTGGAGCTCCCAGCAGCAGAAGGGCCTGTATCTAACACCAGTTAGCAATCACAGTGCACAGAAGGACATGTCTGTTGGGACATTCTGGGTTCAAATCAGTCATTGAGCCTCTATTTCTCGCTAATGTATATCCGAGATCATATATAAATATCTAGCAATGGATATCATGCCATGGTATAGTCATTACTCTTAAGTCTACCCACAGCAAGTCGCTTCCTCTTTCTGGGTCTCAATTTCCTCATCTGAAAATAAAATACCAGGATTGGAAGGGACTTTAGGAGGTCATTTAGTCCAACCCCCTGCTCAAAGCAGGACCAATCCTCAGACAGATTTTTGCCCCAAATGGCCCCCTCAAGGATTAAACTCACAACCCTGGGTTTAGCAAGCTAATGCTCAAACCACTGAGCTACCCTCTTCCTCTCCCCCAAAATAATAGTTATCTACTTCATTAGGATATGATGTACAGTGCTCTGACTATACAGACCTGGCAAATATCCCTGTTTTTTCTTTTTCTATAACTCTGAAAGGAAACACAAAGAGTCTGAGTCTCCATTGCCTCGTACTTCATGTAGTCATTTATATCAGTTCAAAGGGGATGTAAAACACTACCATTCTGATTTGTTTGGGGTTTTTTAATTATATACATTTAATGGCACCTCTCAAATATTGTACGCTCTCCAAAATGCATGCAATTATTCATTTCCTCCTTGAAGTTTGTTACAGAAAAATTTTAAAATGAGAAGATAGGCACTTCTGAGGCTTTGTGTTTGAATTTATGCAACAATATGGGACATTTATTCAAATTTGTAATTACTGGTTTTGTCAGGAGATGTTGGCAGGTATGAAAATATCAAATGTTACATATATGAGTAAGAATTGCTATTATTTTATTATAAGATGTTACAATGGAAGACCATGACTCAAGAACAGATTATATTATGTTATAAATTGACCAATCTGGGAATGATACAAACTGTCATCACTAAAAACAACCCTTTTCCCATCCCACAGAAAACCAGGAACATTGACAGAACGTTTTCACACTAATCTCAGTCTAAACACTGAACTTGATCTCTTTCCCCACTACAGTAATCTTGAAATGACTCCATTGCTTCATAATTTATGAACCTTGAACCTGGAGCATTTCAAACTTCTTAAAATATACAGAAATATAAGAATTGAAGTTTTTCCAAATAAAACCACATCACTGGGATTAAAGCCATTATGTTTTCAGGCACTGTCAAGAATGATTCATAGATTGTAGTAACTGTACATAACTCTTTAACCAACTGGGTGGCACCAAAGGACACCAGCCCAGGCCAATCTTTTATTCTTTTAGCAATCAGAAAAAAATGTGCTTCTGCTTAATCTTTAGTATAGCCATTGCCAGAAACAGACTGTTCTCCAGCCCCTACCACCAAGGAGTTAAGTAGCCTTGACTGTAATGCTGACCTTTAATTTTCAGTAACAGTTTTTATTAGGCAATGTTGCATTATTGAAAAAGACAGGTCTGTATTTCAGGACATATCACTCAACAAAAGCAAACACCTCTATAGACTGAGAAAAGGACTGACTCCCTCTGCTGGTCTGTTTAGAAGCAGCTCAGTTGGAAGAAGAGAATACATTTGATTTCTAGAAAACACTATGCCAGGGGTCGGCAACCTTTCAGAAGTGGTGTGCCGAGTTTTCATTTATTCACTCTAATTTAAGGTTTCACGTACCGGTGATACATTTTAACGTTTTTAGAAGATCTCTTTCTATAAGTCTATAATATATAACTAAACTATTGTTGTATGTAAAGTAAATAAGGTTTTTAAAATGTTTAAGAAACTTCATTTAAAATTAAATTAAAATGCAGAGCCCCCTGGACCGGTGGCCAGGACCTGGGCATTGTGAGTGCCACTGAAAAATCAGCTCGCGTGCCGCCTTCGGCACGCGTGCCATAGGTTGCCTACCCCTGCACTATGCCATGCACATGACTGTTTAAGTATTTATCGACAGTGGAACAGTCATTGGGCAAGAGACAGAGAGAGAATGACTGTGTGGTCCAGTGGTTAGGGCATCTAGGTGGGAGACCCTGGATCCAGTCCCTCTGCTCCAACCACTTTTCTGTTATTTATCCAGAGCTCAACAGCTTCAACAGGAGAGACTGAGGAAGGCCCACATCCATGTCTTGAATCTTCATGGATGTGATTGTCTGAATGAAAACTGAAATATGGCTAAATATCTGAGCACAGGAACTCTTGAGTTCTAATGTCACTTATTTGCTCTGGTAAAGTTTGCCCAGCTATATTATGGGGCTGATACTTTCCCTCAATAAGAGGTTTATAATTAATTAGTGTTGGTAACATGTTTTTAAGATTTAAAAAGTACTATTAAAATTCTAAATGAAGACTCAGAAATGTCAGTTTCTTTGCCCACCTGTTAATTGAAATAGGTGTATCTGTAATTGACATGGGATCTTAAAAGAAAGGTACCAAAGGGTTACCTGAAATTCAAGCTAAAAACAAGCAATGAAGTTAATCACATTTCTGTCATGAGGCCTTCATTAATGATAATTTGTAAAGCTAGTCACCCCACTGTTAGCTATTGCTTTTTCTTTTTTTTTAACCCCTAAGGTCCCTTTGTAGAGTTTGGTTCATTTACCCTGACTTCTTCTTCTTCTTCTTTACCGTATCCCATTAATCAGGATCAGCAGCTCTTGTTCTTTGTCTGCGAGTGTTTTTTGTCAAGTGGATCTTCCAAGCTGACATCTTCATATCCTCCTTCAATGTCTCAAACCACCTTTCTCTAGGTCTTCCTCATGGTCTTTATCCAGTGACTACCTGTACTTTCTGGCCAACATATCCCCTATTCCAAGGTCAGAAAGGACCATTGTGAGCATATACTGTACAACACAGGCCAGAGAACTTCCCCCAAAATAATCACTAGAGCAGATCTTTTAGCATAACATCCAATCTTGATATAAAAATTGTCAGTGATGGAGAATCCATCATGACCCTTGGGAAATTGTTCCAATGGTTAATTACTCTCCCTGTTCAAAATTTACACTTTATTTTCAGGCTGAATTTGTCTAGCTTCAACTTACAGCCATTGGCTTGTGTTTTACTTTTCTCTGTTAAATTGAAGAGCCCATTATTAAATATTTGTTCCCCATGTAGGTGCTTACAGACTGTACTCAAGTCACCCCTTAACCTCTTTGTTAAGCTAAATAGATTGAGCTCCTTGAGTCTATCACTGTAAGGCATGTTTTCTAATCTTTTAATCATTTTAATGGCTCTTCTCTGAACCTTCTTGAATCAATTAACATCCTTCTTGAATGATGGACACCAGAAATGGATACAGTAGTCCAGCCGCGGTCGCACCAGTGCCAAATTCAGAGGTAAAATAACCTCTCTCTCCTACTTAAGATCCCTCTTTTTATGTATCCAAGGATTGCATTAGCCCTTTTGGCCACAGCATTGCACTGGGAGCTCATGTTCAGCTGATTATCCATCACAACCCCCAAATCTTTTCATGAGTCACTTCTTCCCAGCATAGAATCCCCCCTCATGTTAAGTATTGCCTGCATTCTTTGTTCCTACATGTATACATTTAAATTTAGTGATATTAAAACACATATTGTTTGCTTGAGCCCAGTTTACCAAGCAATCCTGATTGCTCTGTATCAGTGAACTGTCCTCTTCACGATTTACTACTCCCCTATATCTCGTCATCTCACATGACCCAGCCATCTCAGTCGATAATCCCTCAGTTTTTCTATGATGGGGGCTACCTTTCACCAACGTAAAGTAGTTCTCTATTCCTCATTGGCCAGCATTCCAACCTGTACGTCATGACTGGCCTAAGCATAATCTTGTACACTTTGCTCTTTAGTTTGTTTGACATATTCTTATCTCAGAGAGTTCCCGTCAACTCCCTCCATTTATACAAAGTGCTTGTCAGGAGACCGGCTTGTAGGCAGTCAGGCCCAGTGGTCAGAGCAGGAGTCAGCATCTGAATGCCAGAGCCAAGGCAGAGTCAGAGCCAGGGATCGGAGCTGAAAGTCAAAACTGAAGTCAGAGTCTGAATGCCAGACCCAAGGATCAGGACAGAGTCAGAACCAGGAACCAAGGCTGAAGGTCACAATGGGATTACCAGGAGTCAGGGAAGGCAGAAACAGGGCTGGTTCCAAGGCAGGAGCAAGACTGGGACAGGACTGGAACAAGGCCGGATGCAGGGCAGGGCTTAGTTTGGAGCAGTGCAGAAGCAAGGCAGGAACACAGCTTGGAGTGAGGCGAGCACAGGGAGGCAGGGAGCATAGGTGCCGAGTTTCTAATCTGCAAGGGGGTGCTCCCCCTTAGCTCCGCCCAGGCCCCAACCCCTTCCCCCAGTGTCCCACCCCCGCCCTGCTTCTTCCCATTCCTGCTCTATATCTTCCCCACCTCTTACCGCCCCTGCCCAGTTCCGCCCCCTCCCCTGAGCGCGCTGTGCCCTTGCTCCTTCCCTCTCCCCCCAGTGCCTCCTGATGCTGCGAAACAGCTGATCCGCAGCAGGCAGTAGGCGCTGGGAGGGAATGGGAGGTGCTGATATGGGGCTGCCGGTGGGTGCTGAGCACCCACCATTTTTCCCCTGTGGGTGCTCCAGCCCTGGAGCACTGATGGAGGCAGCGCCTATGGCAGAGAATTCATAGCCTTGTGCATTGAGCAGCTGCTGATCCTCTGCAGCAGCTTGGCTTAAGAGCAAGATACCTGACTGGCATAGCCAATCAGGTGGTTCTGCTGTGGCCCAGCTGTGCTCATTGGGTGCCTGGTGGCTGAGCACATGCAGCTGCAGGCCCTCCTTCCTGACAGTCCCCATCCCCTTTGAGGGTGCCTCCTAGGTGCCCTGGGGCCTGGTTTCTCAGGGTAGATGTGGAGAAAATCTCACTGCAGATCTGGGGCGTGGATATTTTCCACTGGTTCCCAGGATCATTTATCAGGGCCCGTAACCTTCCCAGTCTACTAAGTACTGGAGACGCCCCTAACCTGTTATGAGTCCAGGATCTCTTGAACCAAGTATTTTACCTGTCCCTGGACAGTGATAGGCAGGGGCAGCAGAGTGGAGCAGGATGGGAATGGATTCTTGGTGAGGGAGGCGTGGAACATGGGGTAAATCCCGAGTGATTCAGATAAGTGCAACTTGAATGCCACTGGGTTGATCATTCCAGAATCCTAAATGGGCCTAGATACTGTTGGTCTAACTTAGCCAATGGGTAAATTGCCCTAAGATTCCAGGTGGACAGACAAACCTTTTCCCCCATGGCAAAATCAGGGTGTTTTGGTGGCCCTGATGTTTGTATGCCTCTTTGGCAGATGCTAGGTGTTCCTTCACTTATAGATGTACTTGGCAGAGGTGGACAGTCAAATATATGACAATGCGTACCAGAGATCCCTGAAGAATGTTTGAGTGAAATCCATAGTTGAAGAAACAAGTGCTTTGAGAGGTTATGGCATGCATGGCATTATTATATGTAAATTCCACATGGGGAAGGAGGGAAAGCCTATCATCTTGGTGGTAGTTCATGAAACAGTGAAGATATTGCTCAAGGATTGCTCAAGGATAATCCATTAGTAACTCCTGGGGGAATTCTGTGCCACTACGGGCATGCAGAATTCATGTACCCTTCAGATTTCTTTGCTTCCTCGTAGAAAAATGACTTTCTGATGGGGAAACAGAGGGAAGCCACAAGAGTGGTCATGCGCCCCTCCTCAGCAGCGCGGCCGCATCATTTCAGGCACCCGGAGCAGCTGGCAGAGAGGAAAATCACCATGAGGAATGGCCTGGGGACACCCATCCGTTGGCTCCTACCCTGCTCCAGGCTCAGCTGCTAGTCCCGGCTGGGCTGGGCTGGGGAGGATGGGACTTCCTTTTGCCCTGCAAGGAGTGGCTGGGGCTGTGTCAGACCCAGCCTCAGAAACCTGCCCTGGCTGCAGAAAGATCCACACCCTCCCCCTCCCCAACCCCACTTCCTGCACCCATTGCTCCTCAGCCGGGTAGGGGGAGGGCGGGAGAAGAGGTCACTGTATGGGGAGCTGCTCCCCTATTGGCCCAACCCCCATGCATCCAGACCCCCCCCATGCCCAGGCCCCGCCCCACTGAGCCGCACCCCCTGCACACAGAACCCACCTACCATGCCCCCCTGACCCTGCCGAGCCTCATCCCCTGCATCCAGATCCCACCTGCATCCTGACCTCCCACCGAACCCCACCCCCCCTCAACTAGACCCCTGCTGAGCCCTCCCCTGCAACTGGACCCCCACCACTACCCCCAGACCATCTCCCACTGAGCCCCCCCACACTCAAACCCCCAGCCCCTGCATCCGGAGCCCCTCTGCACCCAGAACATGCAGGGCTGCAAGGATCTGTCGTCCTATTTTATGAAAGATTGGTGCCCCAGCTGGAGAGGTGGATGGACATATGAACCCCTTTCAAAGGTCTGCTTTTGAAGTCTAGGGAAGGCCTGTAGCTTGGGCTCTGCGAGTGAGTACATGCGGCCAAAGGGAACGTCTGGTCCTGGCTGAAGATCAATGGGGCAGTCATAACTATGATAGGGCAGTAAGGTATCCACTTTGTTCTTATCAAATATGTCAAGGAAGTCTTGATATTTACTGGTAATACAGGGGCTGTACAAGGAAAGGTGGAAGACTCTGCAGGTCCCTGCGATGTGACTGTCTTGTGTTTGGACTCCCCGAAAAAGTAGACTGAGTTGCAGCCAATTTATGATCCATGGTTGTGTCTTGGGAGACAGAACTACAAGCAATGCAGGGAATTGAAGCTACTGCTAAGGCCCACCAATGGATATGTCAGTCATGGGTGGTGAGCCAGGGCATGCCACATCTAGCCAGGGAGTGTTAGGCTTGGATTAGCCTGAACTGGAGAGTTTCTTGGTGACCCTGGAGAGTGGCAACATCCAGGGGCATGATCTGGTGGATGATTGGGCCCGATGAGAGGAGCAACTCATCAGCAGATTCTGTCAGATTCAGGGACCTTTTGCACTGGGTGAGGATCTTATGCACTCGTGCAAAGTCCTGGTCCATAAAACTAGCAGATGCTTCCAAATCCACCAGTGCTTCCAAGTGGACCTCAGGCGTGATGGGACTGAAGGGGGATTAGGAAGCGCATTGGGCTCCAATTAGCCGTGGCCAGGATGCTGACCAACAAATGATATTGGGAACTGGAGAAAGGAGAAGGACATCAACCCAGTCCCAGACTTCTCCATCAGAACTGGGATTTCACATTTCCCGTAGGGTGCAGGTTGGGCCTTCACAGGACAGCCTGAGGCAAAGTGTCCAGGCTGCCCTCACTGCAGGCATAAACCCGCCATTTGAAGCTGCTGTTTCTCTGTGACAGAGAGGCAGGGCCAAGCTTGGTCGATCTGCGTGGGCTCATTTTGGTGGTGGCAAAACTGAAAATAGAAGAGCTGGAGTCAGGATGACCGGTGGGGTACCGGAGACTGAGCAGAGCTCCATCAGATGGTTGTCAATCTTGATGCATAATTTGATGAAATCATTTAGGCCAGATGATGACTTCACCCGTGCCAGCTTGTTTTTTTACCTCCTTGCAGAATCTGAACCATAAATGGACTCATTCCACTCAGTGTCAGCCACTAGGCACGGAAATTATGCAGAGTACTTGGCAACCAATCACCGATCCTGCCACAATGCTTGGAGGGCAGCCTCTGTGGTGTGTGTGGTTTGGATCATTGAATATTACTTCCATGTCTTGCACAAAGTTCTCCAGTTGGCCCAGGAGTGGGCTAGATTTCTCCAGGAGCAGGCAAGCCCAGGCCAAAGTCTGCTCGGTCAGCAGGCCGATGATAAATCCTGCTTGGACTTGATTGGTGCGGAAGGCTTGTGGTCATAGTAGAAACAGAAGCCAGCGCTGGTTTAAGAACCTCTGAAATTTGCTGCATTTACCACCAAATGTATCCAGCAGTACAATCTTTGTTTCACAGGGAGTTGGGGTTGGGACAGCAGGTTCCTGAAAGGGGCATAGTAGTCTGGAAAGGTTAAGAGTCACTGCTGTACAGGGAGACATTGGTCTTGTTGGGACACGTTTCCATGGAGCAGGGCCCCTATTCCCCTGAATGATCCCTTACTTTTAGCTGCGCTGCTCAAACTGTCAGTAGACCAGGTCATAGACAGTCATGCCTAGTGGTCAGAGCAAGAAGCAGAACTGGAGTTGGAATCCAAATGCCAGAGCCCAGGGCCAAGGCAGAGTCAGAGGCAGGAATCAGCTGAGGTCAGAATGGGATTACTTGGAGTCAGGGAAGGCAGGAGCAGGTCTGGTCCCAAAGCAGGACTAAGGCTGGGACAGGACGGGAACAAGGCTGGATGCAGAGCAGGGTCTAGGCTGGAGCAGGGCTTGGAGCAAGTCAAGCACAGGGAGACAAAGAATCCACAGGCATGTACATTGAGCAGCTACTGATCTTTTGCAGCTGCTGGTCTTAAAAGCAAGTCACCTGACTGCCATAGCCAATCAAGTGCTCTGCTGTGGCCCAGCTGTACTCATTGGGTGCCTGGCAACTGGGCAGGTAGTGCTGTTCATGCGGCTCTGATCATCCACATTCTCATCATGGCTCAACACTGACCCAAGGTATTTAAACAGTTGCAAAGGCTTTTACTCTATACCATGTAGTTATATTGGCTTCTTGTTGTCCCTCTTAGCGAAGCATCACATGTACTCCATCTTTTTTTGGCTGATTTGTAAGCCATTTCCTTCTGATGCAGCCCTGCATAGTTGTAGGTCCCTTTCCACTTCATATTTATCTTCATGGCACAACATAATGCCACTGGTGAAAAGCAGGCTCTGTGGAGGCGTTCCCCTAATCTCTTGCATCAAGGTGTCTGTTAGAATCACAAATAGGAATGGGCTTCAGGCTGATCCTTGCTGTAGACCTCCCTCACAATGAATGAGTCACTGTAGCTGCAGCTGCTTCTCACTACTGTTGTGCTACCCTGGTACCATTGTGTACCATAGTAGTCTGAACATATGTCTCTGGCAGTTTGCGTGAGCACAGACACCACCAAAACAATTCGCTAGGAACTCTGTCATAAGCCTTCTCTAAATGCACAAACATTAAGGGCAATCCCTTGTGTTTCTCTTTGTACTTCTCCTGCAATATTCAGGCTGCAAACAGTGCATCCATTGTTGACCTTCCTGGCATAAACCCAAATTGGTCCTCACTTACTTCATGCTCCGGCTTACTTCTGAAGTCCTTTCTCCATGGTTCTTTCCAGCCATTTCAATGTGTGACTCATTAGCATGATAGGTCAGTGTGACACACCAGGGTACAATTCAGACCAGTGGAGGCTGTGTTACTCCTGCCTGGCAGCTCCCACCGGGGCCACTCACAAAAGGCCTTCTGGCATGCCAGCCACACCCTGAGTTTCTGTGTATAGCTGCAGCCTGCCAGTTACACCCTGGCTCTCACCAAGCTTGGGTTATATTGCAGGGTGACACCAACACACCCCCAGTCCTGGATTTTCCTCCAGAAATGTATATCCTGTACTGGTCCAGTCCTCTTCTGGAGGGTACAAATACAGTAAATTGGTTATTCCTTTAAGGGAATAATATACCAGTTTATTATTTTAAATAGAGTTACCCAGACACTTCAATTTAAACACACCGGATTAGACACAACAGTAAAACAAGTTTATTAACTACAAAGAGAGAGATTTTAAGTGAGTACAAATAGTGAGGCATAAAGTCAGAAATGGTTACAAGAAAAATAAAGAGAGACGGCTTACTAGTGCCTAACTTAAACTATATTAGATTCAAACCGAATTTCTTACCACATGCTTCCAGCAAGTTACTGACTGACTCTTCAGGTCCGGACCCCTCCCCCAACATCCAATAGCTGTTTTCTTTTGTCTTCTCAGATGTAGAGAATGCAATGGGGGAAGGGTGTGGGAGGGTGTGCCTTGGGGTGTTTGCCCCTTGTTTTTATAATTTGAATCCCCCTCTTGAAAAACATTTCCAGCTGGAAACTAGGAGACAGAAAGTCTGTGTGGAAGGATGTTCCTGGTGGGGGTTTTTCCACCTGTTTGAGCTTCCTTTATTTTCCCTTCCTGCTTGATGACTCTACTGCTTAAATCAAAATTAAGGCAAACATACACTTCTTTGTTCAAGACAGACCTGTTTGACCAGTTTGGTGCTAGGGGAGTTTTGAACATGCAGTCTTAACATCATACAGGGGAATCTTATAACTTCACATATAGTGTTGTCACACATTTTATCAAGGCAATACTGACCAGCAAATTATGAGTTTTCAAATGATACCGTATGAGGCGTGCCTTGTACAAAGATTATTACAATAGTGTTTAGGGTGTGAATACAGGGGTGTATTCCATCACAGTCAGTAATTACTACATTCTTACATATCTCCTTTACACTTGGAGATAGGGACCAATGTGCTCTTCCTTCACTTGTCAGGCATTTTTCTAGCACAAAGAATTAAGTTGAAAAGTTAGTCATCATCACCACTCCCTCACGGCCTCATTCTTTAAATGCTTCAGTTGGTGCACCATCCAGTCCCACTGCCTTCCCACATTTCATCATCTTTGCTACTGGCTGAGTCTCCACCATGGTGACAGGTGCTGTAAGGTTGTTACTTGTGCATACTTCCCTCAATGGTTTCTTCGCACCCTCTTCAATGAGTAGTTCTCATAAAAACACTGCCACCTCCTAACGATTACACCGTCATTCCCCAGTACTCTTCCTTTTTCATGTTTGACACGTCACAGCATCCAAGTCCTCTGTGCTTCTTTGCTTAATCTTGACTAATCTATATATTCCTTCCCCCCCTTCCTTTATTATTAGTCCTGCGTATAAGGCTTTAATTCCAGACCTGTACCTTCCACAACTACTCTTTTTGCCTTTTTCTTTAGCCACTTGTATTCCTCACAACATTCCATCATTCTTACTTTCTGCCATCGCTTCAGCCTTTCTTTCTTCTTCTTTCCTGCCTCCTGCACATGGTTGGACAATCACCATGTCTCCTTGCCAGGATATTTCCCTCCTTTCCTTTGGCCACAGACACCTGGTGATTTTCTGTAATATGCCTGGATATTTTCCCCCAAATTTTGTTGGTATCATTGTGCTTGGTGTGGTCATTGTCCAGCCTCTGTAGAACCTCATCCTTAAAGCTCAGACCAGGGGTCGGCAACCTTCGGCACGTGGCCCATCAGGGTAATCCGCTGGCAGGCCGCAAGACATTTTGTTTACCGTGACCATCTGCAGGCACGGCCCCCCGCAATGGGAGCTGCGGGGAGAGGTGGCCAGCACGTGATAGGAGTTTAGCTGCCAGAGGCTATATAGTACGTTGGCCTCATAAGTAGGGCCCTACCAAATTCATGGCTGTGAAAAATGCGTCATGNAGATGCAGGGCAGGGCTTAGGCTGGAGCAGTGCAGAAGCAAGGCAGGAACACAGCTTGGAGTGAGGCGAGCACAGGGAGGCAGGGAGCATAGGTGCCGAGTTTCTAATCTGCAAGGGGGTGCTCCCCCTTAGCTCCGCCCAGGCCCCAACCCCTTCCCCCAGTGTCCCACCCCCGCCCTGCTTCTTCCCATTCCTGCTCTATATCTTCCCCACCTCTTACCGCCCCTGCCCAGTTCCGCCCCCTCCCCTGAGCGCGCTGTGCCCTTGCTCCTTCCCTCTCCCCCCAGTGCCTCCTGATGCTGCGAAACAGCTGATCCGCAGCAGGCAGTAGGCGCTGGGAGGGAATGGGAGGTGCTGATATGGGGCTGCCGGTGGGTGCTGAGCACCCACCATTTTTCCCCTGTGGGTGCTCCAGCCCTGGAGCACTGATGGAGGCAGCGCCTATGGCAGAGAATTCATAGCCTTGTGCATTGAGCAGCTGCTGATCCTCTGCAGCAGCTTGGCTTAAGAGCAAGATACCTGACTGGCATAGCCAATCAGGTGGTTCTGCTGTGGCCCAGCTGTGCTCATTGGGTGCCTGGTGGCTGAGCACATGCAGCTGCAGGCCCTCCTTCCTGACAGTCCCCATCCCCTTTGAGGGTGCCTCCTAGGTGCCCTGGGGCCTGGTTTCTCAGGGTAGATGTGGAGAAAATCTCACTGCAGATCTGGGGCGTGGATATTTTCCACTGGTTCCCAGGATCATTTATCAGGGCCCGTAACCTTCCCAGTCTACTAAGTACTGGAGACGCCCCTAACCTGTTATGAGTCCAGGATCTCTTGAACCAAGTATTTTACCTGTCCCTGGACAGTGATAGGCAGGGGCAGCAGAGTGGAGCAGGATGGGAATGGATTCTTGGTGAGGGAGGCGTGGAACATGGGGTAAATCCCGAGTGATTCAGATAAGTGCAACTTGAATGCCACTGGGTTGATCATTCCAGAATCCTAAATGGGCCTAGATACTGTTGGTCTAACTTAGCCAATGGGTAAATTGCCCTAAGATTCCAGGTGGACAGACAAACCTTTTCCCCCATGGCAAAATCAGGGTGTTTTGGTGGCCCTGATGTTTGTATGCCTCTTTGGCAGATGCTAGGTGTTCCTTCACTTATAGATGTACTTGGCAGAGGTGGACAGTCAAATATATGACAATGCGTACCAGAGATCCCTGAAGAATGTTTGAGTGAAATCCATAGTTGAAGAAACAAGTGCTTTGAGAGGTTATGGCATGCATGGCATTATTATATGTAAATTCCACATGGGGAAGGAGGGAAAGCCTATCATCTTGGTGGTAGTTCATGAAACAGTGAAGATATTGCTCAAGGATTGCTCAAGGATAATCCATTAGTAACTCCTGGGGGAATTCTGTGCCACTACGGGCATGCAGAATTCATGTACCCTTCAGATTTCTTTGCTTCCTCGTAGAAAAATGACTTTCTGATGGGGAAACAGAGGGAAGCCACAAGAGTGGTCATGCGCCCCTCCTCAGCAGCGCGGCCGCATCATTTCAGGCACCCGGAGCAGCTGGCAGAGAGGAAAATCACCATGAGGAATGGCCTGGGGACACCCATCCGTTGGCTCCTACCCTGCTCCAGGCTCAGCTGCTAGTCCCGGCTGGGCTGGGCTGGGGAGGATGGGACTTCCTTTTGCCCTGCAAGGAGTGGCTGGGGCTGTGTCAGACCCAGCCTCAGAAACCTGCCCTGGCTGCAGAAAGATCCACACCCTCCCCCTCCCCAACCCCACTTCCTGCACCCATTGCTCCTCAGCCGGGTAGGGGGAGGGCGGGAGAAGAGGTCACTGTATGGGGAGCTGCTCCCCTATTGGCCCAACCCCCATGCATCCAGACCCCCCCCATGCCCAGGCCCCGCCCCACTGAGCCGCACCCCCTGCACACAGAACCCACCTACCATGCCCCCCTGACCCTGCCGAGCCTCATCCCCTGCATCCAGATCCCACCTGCATCCTGACCTCCCACCGAACCCCACCCCCCCTCAACTAGACCCCTGCTGAGCCCTCCCCTGCAACTGGACCCCCACCACTACCCCCAGACCATCTCCCACTGAGCCCCCCCACACTCAAACCCCCAGCCCCTGCATCCGGAGCCCCTCTGCACCCAGAACATGCAGGGCTGCAAGGATCTGTCGTCCTATTTTATGAAAGATTGGTGCCCCAGCTGGAGAGGTGGATGGACATATGAACCCCTTTCAAAGGTCTGCTTTTGAAGTCTAGGGAAGGCCTGTAGCTTGGGCTCTGCGAGTGAGTACATGCGGCCAAAGGGAACGTCTGGTCCTGGCTGAAGATCAATGGGGCAGTCATAACTATGATAGGGCAGTAAGGTATCCACTTTGTTCTTATCAAATATGTCAAGGAAGTCTTGATATTTACTGGTAATACAGGGGCTGTACAAGGAAAGGTGGAAGACTCTGCAGGTCCCTGCGATGTGACTGTCTTGTGTTTGGACTCCCCGAAAAAGTAGACTGAGTTGCAGCCAATTTATGATCCATGGTTGTGTCTTGGGAGACAGAACTACAAGCAATGCAGGGAATTGAAGCTACTGCTCAGACCCACCAATGGATATGTCAGTCATGGGTGGTGAGCCAGGGCATGCCACATCTAGCCAGGGAGTGTTAGGCTTGGATTAGCCTGAACTGGAGAGTTTCTTGGTGACCCTGGAGAGTGGCAACATCCAGGGGCATGATCTGGTGGATGATTGGGCCCGATGAGAGGAGCAACTCATCAGCAGATTCTGTCAGATTCAGGGACCTTTTGCACTGGGTGAGGATCTTATGCACTCGTGCAAAGTCCTGGTCCATAAAACTAGCAGATGCTTCCAAATCCACCAGTGCTTCCAAGTGGACCTCAGGCGTGATGGGACTGAAGGGGGATTAGGAAGCGCATTGGGCTCCAATTAGCCGTGGCCAGGATGCTGACCAACAAATGATATTGGGAACTGGAGAAAGGAGAAGGACATCAACCCAGTCCCAGACTTCTCCATCAGAACTGGGATTTCACATTTCCCGTAGGGTGCAGGTTGGGCCTTCACAGGACAGCCTGAGGCAAAGTGTCCAGGCTGCCCTCACTGCAGGCATAAACCCGCCATTTGAAGCTGCTGTTTCTCTGTGACAGAGAGGCAGGGCCAAGCTTGGTCGATCTGCGTGGGCTCATTTTGGTGGTGGCAAAACTGAAAATAGAAGAGCTGGAGTCAGGATGACCGGTGGGGTACCGGAGACTGAGCAGAGCTCCATCAGATGGTTGTCAATCTTGATGCATAATTTGATGAAATCATTTAGGCCAGATGATGACTTCACCCGTGCCAGCTTGTTTTTTTACCTCCTTGCAGAATCTGAACCATAAATGGACTCATTCCACTCAGTGTCAGCCACTAGGCACGGAAATTATGCAGAGTACTTGGCAACCAATCACCGATCCTGCCACAATGCTTGGAGGGCAGCCTCTGTGGTGTGTGTGGTTTGGATCATTGAATATTACTTCCATGTCTTGCACAAAGTTCTCCAGTTGGCCCAGGAGTGGGCTAGATTTCTCCAGGAGCAGGCAAGCCCAGGCCAAAGTCTGCTCGGTCAGCAGGCCGATGATAAATCCTGCTTGGACTTGATTGGTGCGGAAGGCTTGTGGTCATAGTAGAAACAGAAGCCAGCGCTGGTTTAAGAACCTCTGAAATTTGCTGCATTTACCACCAAATGTATCCAGCAGTACAATCTTTGTTTCACAGGGAGTTGGGGTTGGGACAGCAGGTTCCTGAAAGGGGCATAGTAGTCTGGAAAGGTTAAGAGTCACTGCTGTACAGGGAGACATTGGTCTTGTTGGGACACGTTTCCATGGAGCAGGGCCCCTATTCCCCTGAATGATCCCTTACTTTTAGCTGCGCTGCTCAAACTGTCAGTAGACCAGGTCATAGACAGTCATGCCTAGTGGTCAGAGCAAGAAGCAGAACTGGAGTTGGAATCCAAATGCCAGAGCCCAGGGCCAAGGCAGAGTCAGAGGCAGGAATCAGCTGAGGTCAGAATGGGATTACTTGGAGTCAGGGAAGGCAGGAGCAGGTCTGGTCCCAAAGCAGGACTAAGGCTGGGACAGGACGGGAACAAGGCTGGATGCAGAGCAGGGTCTAGGCTGGAGCAGGGCTTGGAGCAAGTCAAGCACAGGGAGACAAAGAATCCACAGGCATGTACATTGAGCAGCTACTGATCTTTTGCAGCTGCTGGTCTTAAAAGCAAGTCACCTGACTGCCATAGCCAATCAAGTGCTCTGCTGTGGCCCAGCTGTACTCATTGGGTGCCTGGCAACTGGGCAGGTAGTGCTGTTCATGCGGCTCTGATCATCCACATTCTCATCATGGCTCAACACTGACCCAAGGTATTTAAACAGTTGCAAAGGCTTTTACTCTATACCATGTAGTTATATTGGCTTCTTGTTGTCCCTCTTAGCGAAGCATCACATGTACTCCATCTTTTTTTGGCTGATTTGTAAGCCATTTCCTTCTGATGCAGCCCTGCATAGTTGTAGGTCCCTTTCCACTTCATATTTATCTTCATGGCACAACATAATGCCACTGGTGAAAAGCAGGCTCTGTGGAGGCGTTCCCCTAATCTCTTGCATCAAGGTGTCTGTTAGAATCACAAATAGGAATGGGCTTCAGGCTGATCCTTGCTGTAGACCTCCCTCACAATGAATGAGTCACTGTAGCTGCAGCTGCTTCTCACTACTGTTGTGCTACCCTGGTACCATTGTGTACCATAGTAGTCTGAACATATGTCTCTGGCAGTTTGCGTGAGCACAGACACCACCAAAACAATTCGCTAGGAACTCTGTCATAAGCCTTCTCTAAATGCACAAACATTAAGGGCAATCCCTTGTGTTTCTCTTTGTACTTCTCCTGCAATATTCAGGCTGCAAACAGTGCATCCATTGTTGACCTTCCTGGCATAAACCCAAATTGGTCCTCACTTACTTCATGCTCCGGCTTACTTCTGAAGTCCTTTCTCCATGGTTCTTTCCAGCCATTTCAATGTGTGACTCATTAGCACGATAGGTCAGTGTGACACACCAGGGTACAATTCAGACCAGTGGAGGCTGTGTTACTCCTGCCTGGCAGCTCCCACCGGGGCCACTCACAAAAGGCCTTCTGGCATGCCAGCCACACCCTGAGTTTCTGTGTATAGCTGCAGCCTGCCAGTTACACCCTGGCTCTCACCAAGCTTGGGTTATATTGCAGGGTGACACCAACACACCCCCAGTCCTGGATTTTCCTCCAGAAATGTATATCCTGTACTGGTCCAGTCCTCTTCTGGAGGGTACAAATACAGTAAATTGGTTATTCCTTTAAGGGAATAATATACCAGTTTATTATTTTAAATAGAGTTACCCAGACACTTCAATTTAAACACACCGGATTAGACACAACAGTAAAACAAGTTTATTAACTACAAAGAGAGAGATTTTAAGTGAGTACAAATAGTGAGGCATAAAGTCAGAAATGGTTACAAGAAAAATAAAGAGAGACGGCTTACTAGTGCCTAACTTAAACTATATTAGATTCAAACCGAATTTCTTACCACATGCTTCCAGCAAGTTACTGACTGACTCTTCAGGTCCGGACCCCTCCCCCAACATCCAATAGCTGTTTTCTTTTGTCTTCTCAGATGTAGAGAATGCAATGGGGGAAGGGTGTGGGAGGGTGTGCCTTGGGGTGTTTGCCCCTTGTTTTTATAATTTGAATCCCCCTCTTGAAAAACATTTCCAGCTGGAAACTAGGAGACAGAAAGTCTGTGTGGAAGGATGTTCCTGGTGGGGGTTTTTCCACCTGTTTGAGCTTCCTTTATTTTCCCTTCCTGCTTGATGACTCTACTGCTTAAATCAAAATTAAGGCAAACATACACTTCTTTGTTCAAGACAGACCTGTTTGACCAGTTTGGTGCTAGGGGAGTTTTGAACATGCAGTCTTAACATCATACAGGGGAATCTTATAACTTCACATATAGTGTTGTCACACATTTTATCAAGGCAATACTGACCAGCAAATTATGAGTTTTCAAATGATACCGTATGAGGCGTGCCTTGTACAAAGATTATTACAATAGTGTTTAGGGTGTGAATACAGGGGTGTATTCCATCACAGTCAGTAATTACTACATTCTTACATATCTCCTTTACACTTGGAGATAGGGACCAATGTGCTCTTCCTTCACTTGTCAGGCATTTTTCTAGCACAAAGAATTAAGTTGAAAAGTTAGTCATCATCACCACTCCCTCACGGCCTCATTCTTTAAATGCTTCAGTTGGTGCACCATCCAGTCCCACTGCCTTCCCACATTTCATCATCTTTGCTACTGGCTGAGTCTCCACCATGGTGACAGGTGCTGTAAGGTTGTTACTTGTGCATACTTCCCTCAATGGTTTCTTCGCACCCTCTTCAATGAGTAGTTCTCATAAAAACACTGCCACCTCCTAACGATTACACCGTCATTCCCCAGTACTCTTCCTTTTTCATGTTTGACACGTCACAGCATCCAAGTCCTCTGTGCTTCTTTGCTTAATCTTGACTAATCTATATATTCCTTCCCCCCCTTCCTTTATTATTAGTCCTGCGTATAAGGCTTTAATTCCAGACCTGTACCTTCCACAACTACTCTTTTTGCCTTTTTCTTTAGCCACTTGTATTCCTCACAACATTCCATCATTCTTACTTTCTGCCATCGCTTCAGCCTTTCTTTCTTCTTCTTTCCTGCCTCCTGCACATGGTTGGACAATCACCATGTCTCCTTGCCAGGATATTTCCCTCCTTTCCTTTGGCCACAGACACCTGGTGATTTTCTGTAATATGCCTGGATATTTTCCCCCAAATTTTGTTGGTATCATTGTGCTTGGTGTGGTCATTGTCCAGCCTCTGTAGAACCTCATCCTTAAAGCTCAGACCAGGGGTCGGCAACCTTCGGCACGTGGCCCATCAGGGTAATCCGCTGGCAGGCCGCAAGACATTTTGTTTACCGTGACCATCTGCAGGCACGGCCCCCCGCAATGGGAGCTGCGGGGAGAGGTGGCCAGCACGTGATAGGAGTTTAGCTGCCAGAGGCTATATAGTACGTTGGCCTCATAAGTAGGGCCCTACCAAATTCATGGCTGTGAAAAATGCGTCACGGACCGTGAAATCTGGTCTCTCCTGTAAAATCTGGTCTTTGTGTACTTTTACCCTACCATACAGATTTCATGGGGGAGACCAGTGTTTCTCAAACTGGGGGGCCTGACCCAAAAGAGGGTTGTGATGGGGTGATGCAAGGTTATCCTAGAGGGATTGCAGTATTGCACCCTTACTTCTGCACTTCCTTCAGAGCTGGGTGGCCAGGGAGCAGCAGCTGCTGGCCAGGTGCCCAGCTCTGAAGGCAGCGCCCTGCCAGCAGCAGCGCAGAAGTAAGGGTGGCAATACCATACCACTTCAGAGCTGGGCGGCCAGAGAGTGGTGGTTGCTCGCTGAAGTCCCAGCTCTGAAGACAGCAGCACAGAAGTAAGGGTGGCCATACCATACCATGCCATCCTTACTTCTGTGCCGATGCTGGCGGCAGCGCAGAAGTAAGGGTGGCAATATTGCAATTCCCCTACAATAACCTTGTGAACCTCTCCCCTCCCCCCCACGGCCCCTTTTGGGTCAGGACCCCCACAGTTACAACGTTGTGAAATTTGAGATTTAAATATCTGAAAGCATGAAATTTACTATTTTTTAAATCCTATGATCCTGAAATCGACCAAAACGGACCATGAATTTGGTAGGGCCCTACTTGTAAGGCATTTTCTGGGGAGTGAGAGTTCATCCTCAGAATCCACCTCAACCACAGAATCACAGAACTGGAAGGGACCTTGAGAGATCATCTAGACCAGTCCCCTGCACTCAGGGCAGGACTAAGTATTAATCCTCATGACAGCTCTTTGGTTGTAAAATGTTGGATACCTCGACCATTTGCTAATTAATACAAAGCTATAAACAGTAGAGAAATAGAATCTCCTCTGATTGGCTCTATTGATGGTGATACAAATATTACAGGTATGCATAAACTGTATGACCAAATACGCAAATTAAAAATATTTTATTAAATCTAAAAACAACGCTCAGTTTGTTTGCTGTGCAAAGTCACGGCACTGGATTAACTTAAACCTAAAAGAAAGAGAAAAGGAAAAAACAAGCGATGGTTTTCATTTAGATACACATTCCATGTCTAGTAAGCAGCAGCCACTCCCTTCTTTTGGCTGCATTAACCCCTTTGGCAGGGATAGTCAGGGATTTTCTGATATAAACATTTAGCACAAAGAAATCCCAACTTCAGAGGTGCTCATGATTTCATCAGGCACCTGAATTTATCAACAGCTGTGGTCCTCTTTCTTTTCGGTTTGCAGCTGTAGAAGTAACAGAGAAGCTGTTATTGTTTTACGGTAGCACAGTGTGCTCCAAGAGGGAATCAGCTTTGGGGAGAAGCAGCTTACTGAAGAAAGCAGCACCAGGACAAACCCTGCTGTATATCAATACAGCTCATCTATATTAGGGGTTTGCATCAGCAAAACAGCATCAGTACAGCTACACTGGTGCAAATTTCTCTAACATAAACAGGGTCTAAGTTCCAACTGAATGGGGAACCTGTCTTCAAACTATGCTCCAACTGCTAACCTGTGCAACCCCACTGAATGCACTACAGCTCCCGAGATGAAACTGAGGGCATCATTTGGGAACGATGTGGGGTGGCATAGGTGTGAATGAGGGCACAGTGAGGTTGATGGGGCTGCACAGCTGTGAGTGGAGAGTCGCATAGGGCCAGCAGGTGGTCATGCCCAAGTCATATAGAACCCAGCCTGATTTACAGCTCCCAAGCTGAGTTTGCAGGGATGACAGTTCAGGCTATGTATACACTCATAGGTGCTGACTCCATGAATGCTCCAGCCCTGGAGCACCCAGGGAAAAATATTAGCAGGTGCTTAGCACCCACTGGAAGCCAAGCTCCCCTCCCTCCCCCCAGCACCTTCCGCCCGCCAGTGGCCCCATTGATCAACTCCTCCCCCTCCCTCCCAGCACCTCTTGCATGCGGTGGAACAGCTGTTCAGCAGCATGCAGGAGGTGCTGGGAGGGAGGGGGAGGAGCGGGGACAGGGCGCACTCAGGGGAGGGTGCGGAAAGAGGCCGGGAAGAGGCAGGGGGAGGTGGAGGCTTTGGGGAAGGGGTGGAGCACGGGCGGGGGCAGGGGATAGAGGACAGGAGGGAAGAGGCGGGACGGGGGTGGAGGCTTGGGAGACGGGTAGAGTGGGGGCAGGGACGGGAGTTGAGCGGGGGTTGAGCAGCCCTGGGGAAAATTAGAAGCCGGCGCCTGTGTCTACACTTACAAGCTTACAACGGCACAGCTGTACCAATACAGTTGTGCCATTGTAAGAGCGCTTGTGTGGCCGCGTTATGCCAACTGGAGAGAGATCTCCGTCAACATAATCAAACCAGCTCAACTAGCGATAGGAGCTATAATCGGCAGGAGAGCGTCTCCCACCAGCACAGCACTGTGCACAGCCCTTAAGCTGGCAAAACGTATGTCGCTCAGGGGGTGTTTTTTGCACACCCTGCAGCGACAAAAGTTTGCCAACATAAGTGCTAGTGTAAACATGGCCTAAGAAAAGCCATGGTTTTACTTACAAACTGAACATACAAGAGCTGAGGATCACTGAGGGCAAACCTCCACAACAGCACTGCATCGGCAGGAGAGCACTCGCCCATCAGCAGAATTACTCCAGCTAGGCGAGACGCAGAAGCTGTGTCAGCGGGAGAGCGTCTCCCGCCGGCATAGCACTGGTGTGGACAGCACGAAACTTGCATTGGTTGGGGAGGGGCTTTTTCACACCCCTGAGCGACGTAAGTTATATCAACTTAGGCTGTAGTGTAGACCTGCCCCGAGACACAACAGATCTAGGGCTTGTCTACACTGGCAATTTACAGCGCTGCAACTTTGTCGCTCAGGGGTGTGAAAAAACACCCCCTTGAGCGCAGCAATTTCAGCGTTGTAAAGGCCAGTGTAGACAGTGCCCCAGCGCTGGGAGCTGCGCCCCTCGTGGAGGTGGTTCTGCCGCGACCACACAAGACGTTAAAGCGCTGCCACGGCAGCACTCCCGCAGAGCGCTTTAGCGTTAGCGTTGCCAGTGTAGACTAGCCCTTAGAAACCCCTTCTCCTATTTTCACAGTCACTTTCCAGAGCAGAAAAAACACTCTAGTTCCGGGTCAGTCAGAGAATGTATGTGTAGATTAAAAAAATTACAAATTAACAACTTGTTATAAGTAAAGGCAGGACAGAGCAGGGGCAGCTCACAAAAGAGACTGAATATCTTGGCTGTGCTCCATGAAGAATGTAGAGTTTATTTTTAACTAGAAGTGCCAAAAAAAAAAAAAAAAAAGCAGCAGCCCTATGTCTTAAACTCCAGAATATACAGACAGAACACTTGCCTCAATGACGTACTGGAAGCAACTCCTGGGACCCCCTGGAGCTTGGTTGTGTGTTTTAAGTTTTTCTTTGCTGAGTTAAAAAAAAAACCAAACAAACCATCCCTGAGCTGTACATTTCCATTAACACAATGGTCTTTATTTCTGATGTCAGGACAAAGGAATGCAAACATGCCAGGCTATTGCTTCATGCTTTCTGCTTATCAGTCCATGCCTGAAAGGTTACAGTAATTTCCTTGATGGAGTAATCCCCTCTCCATACCACTCAGCCATCCCTGTCAGAGGTGACTCATTCCTTGGCCTTATAATAGCACTTTTGAAGCACGCTTTTTTTTTTTTTGGCCTTTGGAACGGATGGGATTTGATCCAGTGGGAGAGGATACGTTACTTCCTTCCCCGGCTGCAAGGTGGCCATCCCATTCCTTACCTCAAATCACACTAATTGAACACTGTACTGTGCTAGCAATATATTCAGCAATGAAGTACAAACATTTCCAGGAAGGTGCAGCAATTTCACAGAAGAGTTTCTTTCTTGCTTCCTTGGGTAGGATTATGAAAAAATGTTTCTCCAATGGTACCCTGGTCCGGATTGGGGCCATTGGACACTGCTGCAATAGAACTATGGAGTGGGGCAAAACAATGGGAACTTTTTTGGAAAAAAAAAATGTTTAATTAAAATAAAAATTCAGAAACATTTGACCAGCCCTAATTAATATTAAATCACTTCGATGTTAATACAAATGAATTCTCCTCCTCTCTGCAGAGTACCTGTTACACTGGGTATAGAACTAAAACAGGGTTTATTTTGTGGAAGCCCCTGGTTAAAGCATTAGCAACACATCACTGGCTGGTTTTAGCTGTCATGCAGCCGGAGAGAGCAAATACAAATTCCACCAGCACAGATTTCCTACCTACATTCCTGCAGGCTTGTGTCCCACCCCTCAGGGCATCAGCTGCCTGCTGCTGCTAACAAGGCTCATCAGCTTTCCTGCAGAAAGCTGCAGCTCCACCCTCCCCTGTTAGCAGAGAACAGGGCTATTCCTTTGTTTTATACCTGTCCCTGCCAAAAACTCAGTGAGGCCCATTTACCCCAAAACAACATTTTACAGCCAAAATGGCAGAAAATCAGTTTCTAGGTCATTTAACTGCCAAGAATTGAGTTTTGTGGCTGTGTTTCCCCTTCAACAGCTGACAAAGGAGAAAAGAGAATATGGCTCCTACTCTGCTTACGGTGTCAACATTGCTACAAAATCAGCACAGGATTCTGAACTCACATCTTAGCAAGTCAACATGCCTTTCAGTTCACATTTCAAGTAACTCCTGTGGACAGAGAGATTCCTCTGGGTTTTCCTGATCACTAGGGATATGTCTGAGCAAGAACATCATTGCAGGGACATTGATGGTATTAAATGGATGGCTGCACCGTCTGTCCTTTCAGTGGTTTGGCCAGGGGAAGAGTGGGGAGGAGGAATGGAGTGGAGTGATGGTACCCTCTTCAATCTCTGCCTCCAATTTGGGGAGTGCAGATCCAGCAATCTGCTCACAATCCTGGAACAGCCAAGTGTTTCTGATAAGATAATCATGAGAGAAACAGTAAACAGTATTTACGCAACTGTCATCATTAGGCTTCAGAGTCAGTGACTCTCTGAGATGGGATGAGGGCAGCTCTCTTACTATCAGATGTTGAGCCATGTGGCAGGGTGCTGTCCCAGAGAATACCCATTATGGTGCAGCATAGCATGCAGGCACCCTGCCCTCAGTTCTCACCTGGTTCTCCCAGTAACTTATTCACAGCCCTGAGTACATGAAGTAACATTCCCCTTCCTGAGACCTAATTTATCATGTCCTTGATTTAAATGGGCCTACTCACAGCAGGGAAGTTAAGCATATGTGTAAGTGCTTGGGGATCAGGGCTCACCTGTGCTTTGGGAAGGAGATCTAAGAGAGGCTAAAGGAAAAAAAATCCTCCCTTCAACCCCTTCTTTTGGTGTGGAAGGGCTGCATAGCTCCTCCATTGCTATTACTGCTGCTTTTCGTTTACTTGACCTGCTGGGTCTGGGTTGTATTGTTGCACTTTAGTTATACTGCAGGGTTCTTTTTGCTGTTGGTCTAAAATTATGTCCAGGGCACCTGGAGTGTAGGGATAAGTGCCCTTTTCAGAGTGTGTGAGTTTAAATCTAAAAACGTTAAACAGATACGACAGTCCAGGGTGTCCCTAGCAGCTGGGACTCCTGTGTGGGAACGGGGAGGTATCTGGCCCTCACTGCACCTCCCAAGGCCTTCTTGTGACTCTGCCCCCTCCACTCCTGCGCAATGGAACCACAGCAGTTCTGCAATGGTTGGGGCCTTCCATTTCAGTGAAGAAGGGGCCAGCGTTTGCTCTTTAGAGCAATTTTTCCATCCTGTCTGCAGACGCAGTGCTTCAGCAGTTCACTGGTGGGAAATAACCTTTGCAACCAGCATTAACACTGATTTTAGGACAGTTCAGAGTTAGATTTCATCTAACCATAGGTGCCGACTCTGTGGGTGCTCCAGGGCTAGAGCACCCATGGAAAAAAAATTGCGGGTGCTTGGCACCCACTGGAAGCCAAGCTTCCCTCCCTCCTGCTTCCCCACCCGCCAGGGCCTTCTGCCAGCCGGCAGCCCTGCCTATCAACTCCTACCCCTCCATGCCAGCGCCTCCTGCCTGCTGCAGATCAGCTGTTCCATAGCGTGCAGGAGGCACTGGGAGGAAGGGTGGAGGAGTGGGGATGGGGCATGCTCAGAGGAGGGGGCGGGAAGAGATGGGTGGGACTTTGGGGAAAGGGGTGGAGTGGGGGCAGGGGCAGAGCAGGGATGGGAAGAGGCGGGGCAGAGGTGGAGGCTTGGGGGAAGGGGTGGAGTGGGAATGGGGTCTGGGGCTGAGCGGAGGTTGAGGACCCCCAGGGAAAATTGGAAGCTGGTGGTTGTGCATTTAACCCTGTTCAGGATTTTTCCCTGTACCCACAAATGAGACTCTTACCAGACACAGTTGCTTAAGGAGAAGTTCAATAGCTGGGGAAAGAAATACTCAGGGTCTCTCTCTACTGTACAGCTTCTTCACCGAGAAACAAACACAAGTGCATACCTGGAATTGTAGACACAGGATGTGAGCTCTTAACATTTCTATTAAGGATGATGAATGACTAATCTGAAACTTCTATCTGTAACACATACAGGCAAACACAGTCCTCTCTGCTGCACAGACTACTTTCCACCAGCTTTTAACAAAGTGACTCCAGATCTTCATTTAAAATGCTGTAAATATGATTATCAATCACACCCATTCATACATTATGCAACTGCCATTACATATGCCTGCTTTAAAGTACTACTCTACCACGTCTTCTGTTCCTAGTTGGCAGCTGATTCAGTATTTAACCTTTTATTAAACCTTCTAGGAACTGATTTGTGGGGCTAGCACTCAAGTAGCGAACGCAAATGTCCATGTGGGGCAAAGAGTTTATCCTAAATTTACTGACTGTTCCTACAAAGCCTGCATTTCAGATGTGGCAACAGGAACGCTGAACCTACCTTTACCCAGTGAAATCTCCATATCAGATCAGCAATAGTGAAGGACAGATTTATAAACTATGGGGAACGTATATAAATATCCTGGGACTTTATTAAAAAACAAATCGATACTAGACTCTAGAAATACCTGAATTATGTTCCATATGCTTTGTTCTAAGATATTATTAAATTTGATATTTAGATTTATAATGAAGATTTAATGGATGTGAGGGAAATTTCAGGATGTTAATTGTTAATGTGGAAAGGCACAGAGTAAGTATTTCTGGATACCAAGTACCTCTACTGTAACATGGTTTTCACTTTGTTTCAGTTATCAGATCTAATATTTGCTACTCTGATTCCCATGTAACTGTTGCTTTTTGTTTATCATGTATGCAATACATTAAAAAAACTCAAAACCATAAGAGCTAGTAACTTAGGGCTAGATTGTGGATTTGCCACAAACCCTGAGCAAAGCCAACGACGAGACTATGTCTCAGAGTCACAGTTTGGTCCTTGATTCCTCTAGGAGGTAGAGGAAGGAAGTAATCTGCACCAGTCCAAATGCAGTGTGGCCTAGTGACTAGAGCACAGGACTAGGACTCGGGATACCTAGGTTCTGCCGGGTGAGCATTTCACTTCACCTCTGTGCCTCAGTTTTCTCATCTGCAAAATGGGGATAATGATACTGACTTCCATTTTACTGTACTTTGGGACCTACTGAGGAAAAGCTCAGTAGAGAATTAGGTATCATTATTATTTCCCTTGCTGCTGGGGGTGGAGCAGAGCCAAGGCTCCATCTATTCCCCAAACCTGCCTGCCCACTCTCTTCTCACTTGCTTGGGGAGGGAGAGGGGCCCAGGAAGGCTACTATGACCTGCAATACAGGGAAACCTAGAGCAGACCACAATGGGTATGTCCCACTGTACATATTGGGTAGACACCTGCTCCTGCCTGGAAGGGCTTAAAAACAGCCCTGGCAAGGGCTGCAGCTCTAAAAGCAGCTCCCAGGCTGATTGGGGAAGTAGGCACAGCTGGGAGCCATGCCCCAAACAGACCGCAGCTGGCCTGTATAAGAGGCTGTGAGGCAGAAGCCCAGGGTTAGTCTCTCTCTGCCTTCAGAGAGAGAAGGGCCTGGCTGCAGGGAGCTAAGGACAGGGTACCTGAGTGGAGCAGGGCTGGGGAAAGGCAGAGGAGCCGGGTAGCTCTAGCCTGGAAAGCCCCAGGCTGCGGCCTAGCAAAGGCCAACAGGTACTGGGGTTTGCAGAGGGCAGCCCAGGGGTAGGCCAAGGCAGCAGGTCCAAACCCAACCTGGCCTATGATGAGTGGCTGACACTGCAGTCTGCCCCAGGGCGCGGGGGCTAGTTGGTGACTGGCAGTAGCCTACGACAAGGTGGGGATAGTGGGTGGGGGTTCCTGGAAGGGGGAGACCCAGAGAAAGGGGCACCGGGGTCCTGGGAGGGACACGGGCCAGTGGCAAGCGGATCACCGGCCTGCAGAGGGCGCTCCAGGCGCTGGGAGAGCTAATTCCCTGGACGACCAGCAGGAGGCGCCGCAGGGGTGAGTCCGCGCTCCCTTACACCCACCCACAGCAAGCTGCCCAGGTCAACAGACTGGGGCTTGCACTAGTGCTCTAAAAATAACTGAACAGACAGCGCTTTGAAGTTGGGGCTTGGGCTGGAGCTCGGGCTCTGAACCCCACCCATCCCCCTCTCTGGGTTTCAGAGCCTGAGCCACAACTTCTAAAGAGCTAGTTTGAGTGCGTTAGCATGAGCCCCAGTCTGGTGCCCTGGGCTGGGAGGCTCACTGCTGCGGCCTGTGTAGATGTAGCCAACCTGGCTCTTCTTTTTTTTTTTTTTTTTTTTAATGAATGAACATTTAAACTGACAGTTCCACCAGAGAAGCACTCGCCCAGCATCTAGCCCTACACCTGCTCAGGCCCACCGGAGTTCAGTGCAGCCACACTACAAAACTAGTTTTCCACAGAACTGTCCTCACACCATATGCCTTATAATCATGACCAAAGCAGCGTGCATTCTGGGGCTCCGGCAGCAGCTACCCCATAGGGCCCAGGCAGGGCCGTCCCTAGGGAGGTGCGGGGCCTGGGACATAGGCACTGAGTGTCTAATCTGCTGGAGGGTGCTCCCCCTGGCTGTGCCTAGGCCCCACCCCCACTCCACCCTTTCCTCCAAGGCTCCACCCCCATCCTGCCTCTTCCCACCCCACCTCTTCCCTGCCCAGTTCCGCCCCCTCCCCCAAGCGTGCTGCACCCTCATGCCACTACCCTCCCCCTCAGCACCTCCTGACGCCGCGAAACATCTAATCCATGGCTGGTGCTGGGGTGAAGGGGGAGGCGCTGATAGGCGCAGGAGGTGCTGGGGGGAGGTTCTCATCTCCCTGCCCATGGGACCCCCCAAAGCCCATGGCCCTGGGCAGTCACCCCGATGCGCCGTACCATAGGGATGGCTCTGGGCCCAGGACTGCTGCTGAGAGTTAGGAGCCCTTCTCAACAGGAGGCACTGCACTTTGCATGGACTTAGGAGGACCAGCTGAACTGGTGCAGCTGCATTGCTTGTAGCTTCCCATCAACATTTTATATAAGCTACTGTGGAGCGGCCTGGTTCAGCTGGGCCTGCTCTCCGGTGTTGCAGCCGACTGGTACAGCAAACGCTTGCTTGGGATGGGGGCATGAGCTTTGCAAGTTCTAAGGCCGACTAAGGGGTTTTGTGTGCCTGCCTGCGTGTGTGTGCAAAGGCTCTGTCTCGTGTAAATGGTGCCTTAGAGACTGACTGCTGGACTGATGTAGCAGTGTCAGTAGAAGAGAGCTCTCTTCAGAAAGCTTATTGTGGCACCCAAGTCTGCCAGACGAACGTGCGCTTTCCTTTTTCTGACAGAAAAGGCAACATGGGCTCCNGACAAATTAGAGGATTGGGCCAAAAGAAATATGATGAGGTTCAACAAGGACAAGTGCAGAGTCCTGCATTTAGGACGAAAGAATCCCATGCACTGCTATAGACTAGGGACCGAATGGCTGGGCAGCAGTTCTGCAGAAAAGGACCTAGGGGTTACGGTGGACGAAAAGCTGAATATGAGTCAACAGTGTGCCCTTGTTGCCAAGAAGGCTAATGGCATTTTGGGTTGTATAAGTAGGGGCATTTCCAGCAGATCGAGGGATGTGATCATTCCCCTCTACTCAGCACTGGTGAGGCCTCATTTGGAGTACTGTGTCCAGTTTTGGGCCCCACACTACAAGAAGGATGTGGATAAATTGGAGAGAGTCCAGCGGAGGGCAACAAAAATGATTAGGGGGCTGGAGCACATGACTTACGAGGAGAGGCTGAGGGAACTGGGATTGTTTAGTCTGCAGAAGAGAAGAATGAGGGGCGATTTGATAGCTGCTTTCAACTACCTGAAAGGGGGTTCCAAAGAGGATGGATCTAGACTGTTCTCAGTGATAGAAGATGACAGAACAAGGAGTAATGGTCTCAAGTTGCAGAGGGGGAGGTTTAGGTTGGACATTAGGAAAAACTTTTTCACTAGTAGGGTGGTGAAGAACTGGAATGGGTTACCTAGGGAGGTAGTGGAATCTCCTTCCTTAGAGGTTTTTAAGGTCAGGCTTGACAAAGCCCTGGCTGGGCTGATTTAGTTGGGTTTGGTCCTGCTTTGAGCAGGGGGTTGGACTAGATGACCTCCTGAGGTCCCTTCCAACCCTGAGATTATATGATTCTATGATTCTATGATTCCTCCTTGGTTGCTGTAGTGACAACTGCCCGTTGTGTTTCTAGCTGCTTTAACCACTCCTTGTACCCTCCCCAACTTTCACATCCACTCCGGACCATCAGCATTCTGGCCCCTCTGCTCCACTTTCTGCATGGAGCATCAACTAGCGAAAGGAATGAAATCTTATGTCAGTCCCCCAAAACCTTGGCAGTGCACAGATGACACTATTAGCAGGCCCAGAAGAGGTGACTGAACACCGACACTTGATGGCTGCTGCTGGCTAGCTCTGTGTGCTCTGATTCCAAAGTGATGGGCATGATCGAAAAGCTTAGCCAGCCAGAAGCTTGCACTGTTGCGGTCTATGCTGTCTCATGCTATGGGGTCATTCAGAGGACTCCTTCAGGGCTGCCAATCTGGCATCTTTCACAAGCACCAAATTCATACCAAGAAAACAATGCGATGAAATGTAAAGGAATAAACCAGAGCAGTTACAGGAAACCTTTTCAACTGCAGTTCCATGAAAAACCTTGTTTATAAGGGTGTATACACAAGAATTCTGGTAGAGGCTGATTACGATGACCAGTTGGCTCTTGTTAGAGAACTCACATGGCACCCTTTGGTGAACTATGATGCAGATATCTGACCCAGGGGATCCCTGCACAGCCTTGTGCACCCTTTGTGCCCCATGCCAGTTGGCACCCAGGGGTCCCTGGATCACAGTCACTTCTACAGGGTAATGACTAAATATTCACCTCTCCTAATCAGGCACTCAGCTGTTATTGTCAAGGATAATTAAGTCAGGGAATCTTAACCATTTCATGGCTGCCTCAGGCCAGCCATCAGGGGCACCAGCTTATTCTCGAGAGCTGTTTCACACAGGTACCTGTGGTGTTCATGACCTTGCTGTAGAATGTCGGCCTTTTAACTAGATATTAAAGTCATTTAAAGACTGCGGTGAGTATTTGCTGCAAAATCAAGCAGCCATGTTTTAAAGGTTACGAATTAGTAACTAGCTGGTGAGCTACTGAATTCATGTTGGCAATGTGTGCCTCAGATGTCCAAAATCATCATAAGAGGAGAGCTGGCTGCCAGATGTCACTCTTGATTGCCTTTGCTGGCTCCACATCAAAGAATAGGAGACAGCCTTTTGACCCATTGTCTTCCTAGTCCTGTGGAAGAGGAATAGTACATGTATGAAGCAGACAAATAAGGACTGTTCAGTGCCTGAATTAAATTCACTAGGTTTTTGTAGACATAGGTGCTGACTTCCTTTCTACCCTGGGGAGGTGCTCGATACCCTCTCAACTCCAGGCCCGCCCCCATTCCACCCCTTCCTCCAAGCCCCCACCCCTGCCCCACCTCTTCCCTCCCCCGCTCCACTGCAGGCCCTGGCCCCACTTCACTCCTTCCCCCAAGGCCCCACCCCTGCCCCGCCTCTGCTCCACCCCCTCCCTGCCTCTTCCTGACCCCTCCCCCGAGCGCACCCTATCTCCACTCCTCCCCAGCACCTCTTGCACGCCACTGAACAGCTGTTCCGCGGTGTGCAGGAGGCACTGGGAGGGAGGGGGAGGAGCTGATCAGCGGGGCCGCTGGTGGGCGGGAGGCGCAGGCGCTGGGGAGCTGGCTGCTGTTAGGTGCTAAGCACCCGTTAAATTTTTTCCGTGGGTGCTCTAGCCCTGGAGCACCCATGGAGCTGGTGGCTATGTTTTCTAGAAACCTAATTCAATTTCCATTTAAAGAGCTTGTGTACACGGCTGTGCCTTTCTCTCTCTATGTATTCAGTCATATCTGCTCATTTTAATAAATAACAGTTTACTCCTCTTCACTGTCCTTAGTCCTGCAATCACTGGCTGAGAGAGAGAGAGAGAGAGATGGATTCTGTTCCTTCCCGTACCTCATCAACAGAGCTGCTTACTAAGTTTCAGTCAGTTACACCTGTGCAACCCTGGCAAAGGGAATGGGAGTCACGCACATCACTGAAAACGTTGTTTGAGCACTCTGGGATTGGACAGATGCAACTTCTGTTAGACATGATAATGCATGAGATGGACAGAACCCAGCTTGACTCTGAGTCCAGACTAGCAGTTGGAAAAAAGAAAAACAAACAGCTTCTCACTAGCATGCTGAACATATTCAATGTGGTAATAAGAGACAGAAAACATTGAGATCCATGAAGTCATTTTTCAGACTAGAACTGAATGCTCCTCTGTCCCTTCCTCTTTCTCACCACTGTTAGTATAAGATTTTTCCACTCTGCAGCTCCTGATTTAATATATCTCTCTGCCTCAGCTGTCCATTTAGTTTCATGTCTCTTTTTCTCCTTTAGCCTGTACTGTTTAGTTTCTCTCTCCCGCTGTTATTAATTTTTATTTCCACTTTGTAACCATAGGATTCCATTCTGTGACGCCCTGTGGAGCACTAGTTTACATGAAAGGCACTTTTGTAAAGGAATCTTGTGTTGTGGATCCCCAAAATCGGTGCTGGAGCCTGGCCAACAAAACTTTGGCTAGTTTCTATAATTTATTTATGGAGCACTAGACACGGACTTGATGCAGTCCTGGAAGGTGGGTATAACAGGCCAGGGGAGGCTAAGCCTCCCCAAACAGCCAGGCCTTGACCCTGCCCATGCTCTGCCCCGAGGCCCCATTCCTGCATCCTGCTTTTCCCCCATGGTCCCACCCATGCTGCTCCTCTTCCCACCCTCATTCTTCCTCTCCCCTGAAGCCTGGGACTTGGGGCTGGTGGGGTGGGGGGGCTGGGGCTAGGGGGGGCTCAGGCTGGCTGGCAGCCCAGGACTCAGGGTGGCTGGGGCTCGGGCCAGCGGGTGGGCTGGGGCTTAGGCCGGCCGGCGGGCTGGGGTCCCAATCAGGGCCTCATTGCACTAGGTGCTGTACAAAACAACAACAAAACAGGCCCTACCCCAAAGATCTTACAATCTAAGGGGCATCAGGGTGAACTTCACCCCAGTGAGTCCAAGACAGAGGGTTTTCATTAGCTTAGGATACTAAAAAGGAGAATGACCAAACAAGAGGGAGCCCAACAAGGCAAATTCTGGGAAGGGATTGGAGTTTAGCCTCATAAGATTGGGGGATAAGGAAGATGCAGGAAGAGGATGCACCCCCCATCCTGCTTCAAAACATAAAACCTTGTCTAAGGGATGCATTTTGCTCCTGAACTTTAACACATTATTTGCCTTCCATAATACATCTTCTGCTATGCTGACAAAGCTGCTTTTGTGCACCCAGGGTTTTTTTTCTTCCTGGAACTGACATTTATAGAAATTATTGTCTGAAAGACGAAATATAAGCGCTGCCAAGAGCACTTCCTGCAAATTACTTAATACACATATCCATGTCAATATCTCCCTTTCAGTGTCACAAGAAAGTCATTCACAAACCTCTCATCACTTCAGAAACCTTTGTTTTACAAGTTAGAAGACTTTTATTTGCTACCTTTTGCTACCCGTGTGCTCAAGGAAAACCAAAGATTCAGGATAGCTTGGATCCAGGAGATAGTACATGTTCTGAGTTGTCAGGTTTGTTACTAGTTCTCCAGACCGCTAATTTGTTTAGGAACTGGAAAGGAGGTAATTTTCCCTTCTGGCGATATCTAGCCAGGGTCACCGGCATACTCTGGCTGTTTCGCACCACCTTGATGGTGCAAAGCAGCCATGCATCACCAAACGAGCCAATGCTGCAGGACCATACCAGTGACTCTAGCCCACCAGCCTTCTAAAGAAACTAAGTGTGCGTTAGAACGTGCTTGGTTCTTAGATTCTCCAATTTGCATGCCCAGGTTTTTTACCCAATTTACTATAATAGCTGTTGATTAGTGATCTCACCAGGAAGCTAAACCAGATTAACAGAGGAGAGGCCCTATCCAACTCCTAGTGTAGTGAGTAGAAAGACTTCCATTGATTTCAGTGGGAATTGGATCAGGCCCTAAGGAATTGTCGACACTTAAAACAATACAGTGACAAAGCTGCACCGCTGTAGCACTTCAGAGTAGACACTAACATGAGGGATTCTCCCATCAGTGTAGGTAATACACCTCCCTAAGAGGTTAGGTCAATGGAAGAATTCTACTGTCAACCTCGTGCTGTCTACACAGGGACTTAGGTCAGCTTAACCACACTGCTCAGTGGTGTGGATTTTTCACACCCCTGAGCGACGTAGTTATGCTGACCTAATTTTCTAGTGTAGACTAGGCTTAAGTGTGCAACTGTCAATTAATTGCAGTTAATGAACGTGATTAACACAAAACAAATTAACTAGATTTAAAAAATAGTCATAATTAATCACAGTTTTAATCGCACTGTTAAACAATAATAAAATACCAATTTAAATTTATTATAAATATTTTGGATGTTTTTCTACATTTTCAAATATATTGATTTCAATTACAACACAGAATACAAAGTGTACAGTGCTCACTTTATTTTTGATTACAAATAGTTGCACTGTAAAAAAGATAAGAAAAGCGTTTTTTAAAAGAGAGCGTTTTTCAATTCACTTCAAACAAGTTCACTCAGTCCTACTTTTTGTTCAGCCAATCGCTAAGACAAACAAGTTTGTTTACATTTACAGGAGATAATGCTGCTCGCTTCTTATTTACAATGTTCTTGGAAAATGAGAACAGGTGTTCACATGGCACTGTTGTAGCCGGTGCTGCAAGGTATTTATGTGCCAGATATGCTACACATTCATATTTCTCTTCATGCTTTGACTTGTAGGCTCTAAAGTTTCACATTGTTTTGTTTGAGTGCAGTTTTTTTTTTTTTAAACAAAACCACCATTTGTAAGTTGCACTTTCACGATAAAGAGATTGCGCTACAGTACTTGTATGAGGTGAACTGAAAAATACTAATTCTTTTGTTTATCATTTTTACAGTGCAAATATTTGTAATCAAAAATAATAATATAAAGTGAGCACTGTGCACTTTGTAATTGAAATCAATATTTGAAAATGTAGAAAAACATCCAAAAATATTTATAATAAATGTAAATTGGTTTTCTACTATTGTTTAACAGTGCGATTAAAACTGCTATTAATCGTGACTATTTTTTTTTAAATCTCACGATTAATTGCAATTATTTTTTTTACTCGTTTGACAGTCCTAGTGCAAATTTGTCTGGATTCAGAAACAGACCAAAGGAAAATGAGCTCCAGGGAAATGAATCAGTGTGTAAAGAGTGGGAACTAGCTCCAGGAGCATGTTACACAACCAACAAACTCCCAACCTCAGGCCATGCTCTTCCCTTCCCAACCCTCTTTTCTGATGTCCTCTCTCCCCTTTTTATGGGCTTGATCATGCTCCTATTGAAATCAATGGCAAAACTCCCACTGACTATGATGGAGCAAGAACCGGCCCTTCGTTCTGAGGTGCTTATCATTTAAGGACAGTGACCTGACTATTTTTATTTGTCTGCAAAATGCCACATATGCCAATGGTGCTACATAGACCAAAAAGAAATAGGTGAACTGAGCAGTACTGTTAGTATAAGCTCAAAAGCTTGCCTCGCACCTGTTGTCAATGCTACCAGTGTGGTGCTCTGCTTTCTCCTTTGTTGATATCACTCGGCTGCGTGCGTGTGTTCCCTCTGTGTGCTGCCCCAGCTCTGCGCAGATAGCTGACCCAGCAGACCCAAAGAGAACCCCCAATAACCACAGAGTCCAGTAAGATGCAAAGCCACGTTGATTAGGTTTATTGCGACCTCGGACACAATTGCAGTTCCCTGTAGGTTTTTTTAGCCTAACTCAGGGCATACTACGAGAAAGTGCCTCTTGGCAATGGACCCGGCTCAGTCAGTGGCGGGACTTTCCACTGCCCCCTCGGCCGGACAAAGGCACCGCCCCAGGGATACCTTCTTATACACAGGTACAAACAAGTTACACATCATTCCTGATGTATTGAGGTGCAACCCCTCTACGCAGCAAGGTACAACCCCTCTATGTAGTAAGGTGCCACCTCTCACCTTGTACAAATTGGTTCGATTAAAACAACTCTATCCATTATTTTACCCTTTTGCCCCTGTCATTGGGATGGGTCGGCCTGTTCCATGTTATCTGTGTGGAATGTATACATGATATCTAGTGTTCTGTACCTTTTAGGTATGTATCTTCTTGCAGCATCAGCTCTTTCCTTGCCAGCTTCTGTGAGCAGGGCCTGCCTCTGGCTCACAGCTTAACTTTGCTTTATGTTAGCAAAGTCTTGACCATTACTTCAGTTCAGACCTCAGGCCTCATACTGGGCCTTTATCAGGGCCTTCACTTACTACAGCACCAACAGAAGTCAGACCAATAAAAGACATTACCTCACCCACCTTGTCTCTCTATTAGCATAAGGCACAACCAGACAGCGCTCTGAAAGCCGACAATCATTTCAAGTGAAGCCAACAAGGAAGTCAGACAGATACACCCACCTCGGTCGCCAGAGAAAGAACTTGAATATACCAAGGGGAGGGAACAAAAATGAGTTTAGCTACAGCTTGAAAAAATGTTGAGCTTACCTAGGGTGACCAGATGAGGAGAATAAAATATCGGGACACATGGGGGGGTGCTGAGGAAAAAAAAAAAAAGAGCCGAGCGAGTCCCGGCCGAGGGGGGGGGGGGGGGGGGGGNATAAAGTCTGCGGATGACACAAAGCTGGGAGGTATTGCCAATACAGAGAAGGACCGGGATATCATACAGGAAGATCGAGATGACCTTGTAAACTGGAGTAATAGTAATAGGATGAAATTTAATAGTGAAAAGTGCAAGGTCATGCATTTAGGGATTAATAAGAATTTTTGTTATAAACTAGGCACTCATCAGTTGGAAGTAACAGAGGAGGAGAAGGACCTCGGAGTATTGGTTGATCACAGGATGACTATGAGCCACCAATGTGATATGGTTGTGAAAAAAGCTAATGCAGTCTTGGGATGTATCAGGCATAGGGTGACCAGATATCCCAATTTTATAGGGACAGTCCCAATTTTGGGTCTTTTTCTTATATAGGCTCCTATTACCCCCCCACACACACACACCCTGTCACGATTTTTCACACTTGCTGTCTGGTCACCCTAATCAGGTGAGGTATTTCCAGTAGAGATAAGGAGGTGTTAGTACCACTATACAAGGCACTGGTGAGACCTCATCTGGAATACTGTGTGCAGTTCTGGTCTCCCATGTTTAAGAAGGATGAATTCAAACTGGAACAGGTACAGAGAAGGGCTACTAGGATGATCCGAGGAATGGAAAACCTGTCTTATGAAAGGAGACTCAAAGAGCTTGGCTTGTTTAGCCTAACCAAAAGACGACAGTCTATGATTCTATGACTGAGTGGAGATATGATTGCTCTCTATAAATATATCAGAGGGATAAATACCAGGGAGGGAGAGGAATTATTTAAGCTCAGTACCAATGTGGACACAAGAACAAATGGATATAAACTGGCCATCAGGAAGCTTAGACTTGAAATTAGATGAAGGTTTCTAACCATCAGAGGAGTGAAGTTCTGGAACAGCCTTCCAAGGGGAGCAGTGGGGGCTAAAGACATATCTGGCTTCAACACTAAGCTTGATAAGTTTATGGAAGGGATGGTATGATGAGAGAGCCTAATTTTGGCAATTAATTGATCTTAGACTATTAGCGGTAAATATGCCCAATGGCCTGCGATGGGATGTTAGATGGGGTGGGATCTGAGTTACTACAGAGAATTCTTTCCTGGGTGGCTGGCTGGCGAGTCTTGCCCACATGCTCAGGGTTTAGCTGATCACCATATTTGGGGTCAGGAAGGAATTTTCCTCCAGGGCAGATGGCAGAGGCCCTGGGGGGTTTGCGCCTTCCTCTGCAGTGTGGGGCACGGGTCACTTGCGGGAGGATTTTCTGCACCTTGAAGTTTTTAAACCACGGTATGAGGACTTCAATAGCTCAGACATAGGTTAGGGGTTTATTACAGGAGTGGGTGGGTGAGATTCTGTGGCTTGCTTTGTGCAGGAGGTCAGACTAGACAATCATAATGGTCCCTTCCGACCTTAAAGTCTATGACTCTAATAGTTGCAGTTATGAAGGCAGGTAGTGAAAGTTAATTAGCTAGCTAATTAGCTCTTCACAAGGGCTGTCCCTAAGCGGGTGCAGAGCCTGGGACATACACAACGAGTTTCTGTCTGCCGGGGGGTGCTCCCCGCCAGCTCTGCCCCTACTCCACCCCTTCCCCGAGGCCCCACCCCACCTCTTCCCGCCTCGCCCAGTTCTGCCCCCTCCTCCAAGTGTGCTGCGCCCTCGCTCCTCTCCCCTTCCCCCCAGCACCTCCAGACGCAGCGAAACAGCTGATTGGTAGTAGGCGCTGGGAGGGAGGGGGAGGCGCTGATCGGCGGGAAGCGCTCAGGGGAGGGGGAGGTTGGTAGGGGGGCTCTTTACCTCCCCCCACCTCCCCACGAAGTGTGGGGCCTGGGGCGGTCACCCCGATTTGCCGTACCCTAGGGACAGCTCTGCTTTTCACAAACGAACAGCAAGCAGGATATGGCCCTAGTTTGCACAGTGCTTTGATGACATAAGGCACTACATATAGTGAAACAGACATAACTTTGGGCACTACCCATGCAGGCTGGATTCAGACCAATGGCATGGAGGTGAGCTCCATATGCTGGCACTCTAAGGTATCCCCTCCTTTATTCATTCATGATCACATCAGTTCTTCTGCATCAGATGCATCAACATAAATGCACAACAAATCATAGACACCAGAAACCTGGTCCCTTGATCTCAAAGTGTTTGTTCTTGGAGAATAAACGTGCCTGCAGAGTCAGCTTAGCCTTAAAAGTAAATAATTCATTTCAAGAGATGGAAATATTTCCAAGCTATTATTACAGCACCTCCTCATTAAAGGAAAAGAAATGCAGCTGTCTCTTTAAAGCAGGCAGACGAGGGTTGAGAAAGTCATGCTCCATAATTATACGTCAAGAACGGCCAGGTGTCTGCTTCCTCTTAGACAGCTTAATAATTAAACCTACATGAACTCAGCATTCATCGGCGTTGTAATTTGCCGAGTCCATCTGAAAGCAGGAACATATCGTTAGTTAATTTCCAACAAAAGGCTCTGCTGTTTCTCTGCTAATTTTGAGGTGTCATGGGAAAGCCTGTGTCTTAGAGATGGGCAGTGAGGGTTTGATTTTTTGATGAAAGGGATGGTGGTGGTGAACAGGACCTGTCCATGGAATAAGAGGGTCACGAGAGAGAATAAGGTTCCCAGCCCGGCCTCTGTGTGGGGAGGCATGGGTTAAAAGGTAGACACACAACACAGCTGCAATCCATTAACGCTCCAGGGGCCAAGCATGGCCAGTATAAAAAGAGAAAGATGGTTATGGTTGCTGGAGCTAGCGGTTGCTGGTCTCCTTGCTTTGGTCTGCCTACTGATCCCGCCCGGTGCTGGATGACTGCTATATTCCATCACAGGACACTGCTGGGTCAAATCCCACTTTATTAAAAAAAAAAATAGGGTTTTACTTATTTATAGCAAATGTAAATATATATACAGCCAATATATCACAGCTAGAAAAACAACATTCAAAATGCCTTCAGGAATTTGCTGTTGGTCCTGCTTTGAGCAGGGAATTGGACTAGATGACCTCCTGAGCTCTCTTCCAACCCTAATCTTCTATGATTCTATGAATCCTCCTAACCACCTGGTGAGGCAGGTATTGGCAATCCCCCATTGTGCAGATGAGGAAACAATAGTGAGTTAAGTGTCCATGGCTCAGAGTGATGCAGTAGCAAAAGAAGGTTTAGCTCACTAGAGATCCTGGCTCCGAGCCCTGAGCTGCATTCTCTGGGAAGCACTACTAAGGTGACCCACCACTTGCATTTTGTCTTTTTTTGGTGACCTACCCTTACACATGTACGCTCTCCGCCTCGGCACAGCAACCCTAACCCCGGCCTGGTGTGCAGGGGAGGCCCAGGGGCAGGGAAAGGTTGCAGTGCGAGCTGGCCCTGCTCTAACCCCGCAACAGCGGCTCCTGTCCCATGATGGAACTGGGCCTAACTCCCTGCTCTGGGCGTTGCAACCTGGCACATGGAGTCACAGTGCCACTCAGGTTTGGCTGGATACCCCTCCACTGCTGTGGAGTGAGTGCAGGGCAGGCTTGCTCTCCAACAACTCCCCTTCTCCAGGGCTTCCCCTCCACAGAGGGCTGGGAGAAGTGTACATTTGCCTAGGCCAAGGCCTGTGATGGGTTAAGCTGGAGATGGCGGCCCATCTAGAAGCTTCCCGCCACCCACTGGTAGGTTGGGACCCAACGTTCGGGAAACACGGCTCGAGATCATAACACCACAGAAACTGTGAGAACAGAGGAAGATACTTCTTGGACTCTGTAGAACCGGCAGCTCAGGTCAACTGTTTCTGGTTCCCTGCCCCTCCAACCTCTGCTTTCCCACGTTGCCCTTTACGGAAGGTATAAGAGAGGGGAAGGTATTTCTTGCTCTTGTAACATGTGATGGGGTGTCTGCCCCACACAAGTATAGAAAGGGTTAACCTCAGAGGGAGCAGTGGAGGCACAGCCAATCAGGGGGGAGTTGCAGGGAGCAACCAATCCAGGCCTGGCAGGCTCAGATAAGAGGAGCCTCAGGGTAGAACAGGGTCGGTAGCTGCCTGGAGCTCATGTAGTGAAGGCTGGGTTCCCAGAAAGTAGAAGGAGTACTAGTACTGTACCATGCTTGAAGGCCCTGAGGTAAAGGCAAAGTACAGAAGCTCCCGGACTTACGCAAGCGTTCCATTCCAGAATGCCTTGTGTAAGTTGAATTTTGCGTAAGTTGGGAACATATCTCTGACAATTACGCAAAAAAAAGCTTACCGAACTTTTTCCATAAATCCGGATTTCCGTAAGTCGGGTTTGCATAACCCGGGGAACGTCTGTAAGTGCAAAGACTGCAGGGAAGAGGCCCAGGGAAAAGTGGTGAGCAGTATGAGGCTGCCATCCACAGGATCCCTGGGTTGGGACCTGGAGTAGTGGGTGGGCTGGGTCACCCCCATTTGCCACTGGGGAAGGGGTATGATTATTGGACTATGATATGAATACCCCAGGAAGGGGGAAAACACTGATGGTGACATGGCTGGTGGGCTGAGCCACAAAGAGGCGCCTGCGAGAGGGGCTGTAAGTGGATACAGAGACAGAGTGACTGTGCAAACTGTGGATGGGGGATGTTAGCCTCGAGCTAATCCACAGAGTGATCAAGAGGAGGTGCCAGCCCAGTGGTGAGTGATGAACCCATGACATACATTAGCACTGGAACACTTTATTTGTGGTAACGCCGATGGGTGGGATCAAACCTGGGGCCTCTGGAGCATAAAGCATGAGCCTCTACCGCATGAGCTAAAAGCCAGCTGGCTGCTAGCTAAGGTTGTAGAGCAGACTCATTAATCTCTTTCTCTAAGTGGTCTCGGTGCCACTAGGTGGGACAGAACACCACACCCAGGAAGTGTGGGTTACACTAAGGCCTGGTCTACACTGCGGGGGGGGGGAGGGGAGGTCGATCTAAGTTACGCAACTTCAGCTATGTGAATAATGTAGCTGAAGTCGACGTACTTAGATCGCCTTGCTGTGGTATCTTCACCGCGGTGAGTCAACTGCTGCCGCTCCCCCGTCGACTCTGCCTGCGCCTCTCGCCGAGCTGGAGTACAGGAGTCAACGGGAGAGCGCTCGGGGGTCAATTTATCGAGTCTAGACTAGACACGATAAATTGATCCCCGCTGGATCGATCGTTGCCCACCAATCCAGCAGGTAGTGTAGACATACCCTAAGACACTAGCTGTCTGCTTCCTCGGTGCTGTTAGGATCTGCAACTCATTACCACCTCCTGTGTCTTCAACTGGGCCTTCAAGATAGATGGCCTGATTCGCCCCTGCCTTGCCCTTTCAGTAGCCATTCCCATCTGTGAAGAGTGAGTGTAAAGTGTGCCTGCCAGTGTGAGTACAGAATTCTAATTTGGTAGTACGTTACACCTGATTTGTACAGGTGTGTCTGCAAAAGGTTCAAGGCAGGGGAGAATCAGACCTGGAGGCCGCAAAACAGGCAAGTCAGTCCAAAATTGAACAAGTCTGCTCCATGCACAGCTCCACAGCCATCCTGCTGGAGGCAAATCAGATTGGTGTGAACAGAGCAAGCAGGATATGGCCCCAAAGGTTGATTTTTGTTTTCTCCTATCAACACTGCAAACTGAGCCTGGGATCAGGTTGTTCTCCCCCTCCCTCCCATCGCTAACAGACCTTCTGTAATCAGAATTTAGAGCAGGGGTCGGCAACCTTTCAGAAGTGGTGTGCCGAGTCTTCATTTATTCACTGTAATTTAAGGTTTCGCGTGCCAGTCATACATTTTAACGTTTTTAGAAGGTCTCTTTCTATAAGTCTAGAATATATAACTAAACTATTGTTGTATGTAAAGTAAATAAGGTTTTTAAAATGTTTAAGAAGTTTCATTTAAAATTAAATTAAAACGCAGAGCCCCCCAGGCCGATGGCCAGGACCCGGGCAGTGTGAGTGCCACTGAAAATCAGCTCGCGTGCCATAGGTTGGCTACCCCTGCTTTAGAGTATAATGTTACTGACAATGCACGAGCCAGACTTCAAACCCAGCTCATCCACCATAAATGTATGAAGTCTGTTGCAGTACATATAGGAGTAAAGACATGGTTTTGTCAGGCTATTCTATTCAGGTTCTTATACTGTAGCTAACCATTGGGACAGTTTACCAACGGTCATGGTAGATTCTCCAGCACTGGCAATTTTTAAATCAAGATTGAATGTTCATTTAAGAGGTAGGCTCTAGGTCAAAGGGAATTATTTCGGGGAAGTTCTATGGTCTGTGTGACACAAGATGTCAGACTAGATGAACCCAATGGTCCCTTCTGGCCTTGGAAACTATGAATCTACTACACCCATCTCCATGGTCTCTGGGCACAGATATGACAGACACTCAGCCAAATCCTAGTCCCATTGAAGTCAAGTAGACGACTTCCATTGACTTCAACAGATTCAGGATTGGGTCCTCAATTAGAATGTTTAGGGTTAGTCTGATTGGTTCCTGCTCCTTGCACCATCCCATGCTTGCACAGGGGTCAGTCTCATATGTAATCCCTGCTAGAGCTGGTTGAATTTTTTTTCAGTGGAAAGCTTCTTCATCAGAGCGGGGTTTTGTCAAAAAACTCTTCTTGAGGGAAAAACAATCGTTTCCTGACCAACTCCAGTCCCTACATTCTCTTGGGCACAGGAACTGGCTCACGAAGGGCAAGATGGAGGGGAGGACATTGTTCTACCCTCTGCCCCAAGCTCTCTTCGAAGGGAACGCCTGCTGCATTGTCTTAAGGGGCAGTGGAGTGGCTTTGCTTCCCTATAGCTCTAAGATGCACTGGCCCCGATACTGAAAGGTATTTAGGCTCCTAACTTCCATTGATTTCAAGCAGTTATTACTTTAGCTCATGTCATAGAAGTTCAATCTTTTAGCACTAACAGTCCTGGATTCAAAGCCCCTGAATGAGCCAAATGGCACAGTGCCCCCGCACTCAGGAGCGCCGCCAGCCTTTTCGGCACCCTAGGCGGCGGAAGGTCCCGCCCCCCAAATGCCGCCCCCCACCACGGCGGCGGAAGGACCCGCCCCCAAAGTGACGCCCCCACAAGCGGCGGCGGAAGGTCCCGCCCCGAAAATGCCTCCCCCAACAGCGGCGGAAGGTCCCGCCCCCAAAATGCCTCCCCCAACAGCGGCGGCGGAAGGTCCCGCCCCCAAAATTCCGCTGACGACCGGCGCCCCCAAATAGTAGCGCCCTAGGCGACCGCCTAGGTCGCCTAATGGGTTGCGCCGGCCCTGTCCGCACTACAGGGCAGGGCGTGGGGGAAGGGCAGTGCTACATTACTGCTATCCAGGGTTATTCCTGAGGAGCCCTATCTGGCCCTTGCTGAATAGCAGGGCCATGGCTGATCACAGGTTCCCTTTAACCTCGACTGTTGTCAACACAATTCTGATGACCTTTGCACTAAAAATAACAGAGCAGGAAGGTACAGGCAGAACAAGAAGCGCAAACAAATCATAAATCCACTGTCTCTCCCCTCTTAAGAATGCTATTCTTGTGATATACCAACAGGCCGAAGCCAACTCCAATTGCCTTGGATCCTCAGGGGAACACAAACGTGCTGGCACTGCCTTTACGTTCACATTTAAAACACGCGTCCCCACATCGAGAGCACCGGACAAGCGTCCCGTCAGCTAATAAGATGCTTAAAGACAGAGCCCAAAGTGCCACCTCGTAGAAGCCCAGGGGATTGTATGAGGCGTATGTCATGGCACAACTTAGCCTTTACATTGCATTATCCTTGAGAGGGCCCTTGTCTCTTATATACCAGTACCATCTATGCAGAAAGGAAGCATTATCCCCACTTTACAAACAAGGAACTGAGGCACAACAAGATTGACCCAGGGCAAGAAACACACAGGAAGTCTGTGGCAGGGACCCAGATTGTCTAACTCTCAGTCCAGAGCCTTAACCACAGACAGCTTCCTTCCTAGTGGAAGGCATCTTAGAAAAAAGAAGAATATTTTTCCACAAGCTACTATAAAATAGTGGAGGGCTCACAAGAAGATCTGCAGTAGAAATAACATGGTTTGGTTATCCGTGCTTTGTACTACCTCTAATTGTTAACAAGGAACTTCCGTACATGGGAAGGAAGCTGTTTAATGGTGTCTGAGAGGAATTTTAACAATCAGAACTCACGACATGCAAGCATTATTTGTGGATTATTGTGACCCTGGTCTCATTTTGCTTGCAGGGAGGAAACTCAGTGACTCACTGTTAGAGGGACAACATGTTGATTTCTACCATGTCTACGTCCAGCAAAGGAAACTAGTTGGTGTAGACAAAAGATTTTGTAGAACAAGTCTTCAAGTCATGTGCAAGGAGAAAAGGGATAACACTCATATTTTAACCACCAGTCAGCGCCTACAACTCCAGGGCTATCAATATGCTGTACATCAGTCACGTCCTGGGGAAAGCGTGCTGCTGTAAACCACGGGGCTAACTCACCAGCCTCGTGCCCCCTAGAACACTCTCCACCCCTAGGATTCCAGTCCCCCTTTTTCAGGGCTTCAGTTTTATTTCTTCAAAATAACACCAGTTCCCTACATCAGTCATCTCCCTTCCCCCCCAACCCAGGGTCTTCTGCAAAGACTTATCTGTTCGCTAGAGGATTACACCCCCCAAGACCACATTCCTGGGAGTGGAGTTGAGTCAAGGCAAGCCGCTTTACTCATTTCTTCTTCAAAGCCTGCTCTCCTCAGGCCATGCACCTGAGAGTCACATAAAAACTGGGTTCTTTCCCCGAACCCAGGAACACCTGCCTGCAGCTCCATTTACTGTTTTAGGAGGACCAGGTGATCTCTCTACTATCACCTAATCCCTAGTCAGCATTAGTTGGATTGGTCACGGGGGGGCTAGGATAGGGTGACCAGACAGCAAATGTGAAAAATTGGGACAGGGTGGGGGGCAATAGGAGCCTATATAAAAAAAAAAGACACAAAAATCAGGACTGACCCTATAAATTCGGGACATCTGGTCACCCTAGGCTAGGAGCTAATTTCCCCTTAAAGGGTCAGCTATCCTGTGACAGAGACAAAACTCAGAACATCCTATGAAAACACCCCTGCCCCTCCCACTTGAGCCAAAGGAGAATCCCCTTCAGTGTTTAACAACATAGAGCCTCTGTCACATAGTTGAGAAGTTCTGATTCTATATAGCAGTGGTGCGCGCACACACATATATTACAGAATTTTGTAATATCCTTCCTACACACACGGATTTCACCCTGGGGCTCAAAAACATCTTGCTCTCACACAGCAGTGCCACAAATTAAGGGCTTTCTGAAATCAGGCCTAATCAGGTGCTTCAGCAAAATCCATTGTTCCTAGGGAGACAGCAGGAAAATCACAGTAAAAAAGGAGCAGCAGGCACAGTGTGATTCAATGATGACTTAGTTCAAAGAAACATCAAGGGTCCAGATTAATTGCTTATGATAAAATGTGTACTTCAATTCCAGGAACATTAGTCATTGCACAGCAGCACAACATTTTGGCCACCCACAGCATTTTGCCTGGTGATTTCAAATCTAGTGTTCTGATGAAACAATCACTCTAATAAAGGCTGGGCAAACCAGAACTCTCCCTCCTCCCCCCCGCCCCTCGCCCTCCATCCACTGCTAAAACTAACCTGGAAATGGTGGTTTTGAAAGTTCTGAAATATTTTGTGAACTCTGTTTTTTCTCTTCATTATCTTTCACTTCTGTTCACTCACCTCTGCACTTCTGGCTTCCTCCTGGGGCCAAACTGAGCACCCTGGAATACAGTAAGAAAATCTGTTCTCATACCATCCACAGCCTGACCTGAAGCAGAGCGGGAACCTGTTCCCATAAGATTTTAAGATCAAGAACAAAGACTAAAGAGGTCAACTAAACATCCCAAAGTTTGGTTGCCTATGTGAACTATAAAATCAAAGTCTACACCATTTGATATTTACCCACCACTAACTCTCATCCTTATCTCTTTTCATAGTCAAAGCCTTTTCTAAACACTGACCAATTCTCACAACACTCCAGTGAGGCAGGTAAATTTAATTATTCCCATTTTACAGAGGGGGAAACTGAATCAGTTAGGTAAAGGGGCTTGCCCAGGATCACACAGGAAGTCAGTGTTAGTTCTTGGTTTAGAATGTAGAGACTCCTGGTTCCCAGTTCTGTGCCTGACCAGGCAATACTTTGTCTGGAAGCAGGGCTTGCAACAGAGCTAGTCTCAGGGCAACCTAATGAGCGCTGCTGGTCTGTAGTAGGCTGCCTGATTGGTTGGAAGAGTCAGCAGACCCACTCTGAAGCCCAGCAGCAGTTCAGTGGCTGCTCAAAGCATTAGCCCATGCCTTGGACCCAGCTCTGCCTTGCTCCAGGTAACGTGGCTCCTATTCCTGACTTTGGCTCTGCTGCTCTGCTGCTGACTCCGGCTCTATTAAGCCTGACTGCCCATGTCCTGCTCTCTGATCTCCTTACACATGAGTACATCACTCTCTTTAGCCTACGCTATCACACTTCTCTCTCTCATTTCTGAATGCTTTCTTAAAGAAATGTTGATTCTTCATCTCCTGTGTGACCTATTCTTTCCTTGTGAAATCTCTGGTCCTCTGGAAAGGATACAATGTCTTATTTTTGAGTCATTTTCTCATTTCTTGGTACAGATCCAAGAGCAAAGCAAACTAGAACACTTTGGCACAAGGAAGAAGGCTGAGTGTTTGGCTGTGTGTTTTTCTTTTCTTTTAAAACTCTTCTTGGGAATGTTTGGCTCCAGAAGCTCTTTATTCTAGGGAGAGAATAGTTAATAGGAATCCATTAATTAAAAGATCAAAGTTTGATATTACAGATACGACTATTCACTGGAAAGTAGGATTTTTCTTGCATTGTTCATAAAATATTTTTCTTTCTACAAAAAAAATAGGGAGGCAGCCTTGACAAGGAAAAACATGTTTTCATTCAACTACAATCAGAGATGGAATTGTTTGTAAGTATGCTGTTGATGCTTGGTCTAAAGAATAGTAACTGATGGCTCATTTTTCTTGGGACACACAACACTAACGGATTCTAAAATAGGTGGGAAGAGTTGGAGAAAGTGAAAGCTTATGAACGTCATAGTCTCCTATGCTATGTTAAAAAAAATCTGGCTTGTTAACAAACCTTGAAACAGTTTCTGTGGGGAACTTTGCTGATTCTGACAGGTTTCAGAGTAGCAGCCGTGTTAGGCTGGCCACAAGTACTCCTGTTCTTTTTGCTGATTCCGTCCCTTAACATCTCTGTGCTGTGAAAGCTGGTCTGTTTCTGGCACTCTATCACCTCCTAGTGGCCCACAGGTAAATAAGGCTGATTCTTACATGCCTTTCCATTTGAATTGTTTTTAGCTACAAATCATTTTCCCCAGCTGTAAAACAGTGTGGCTTAGGCACTTCCTCCTTTCAGGTTTAAATGTCAGGCTGGATTTCTTTTAATTTTTAGTTCTTTCCCAAACCACTCCCAGTGGTGCTTCATTAAATGGGACTAAATCTATGCATTTCCTCAGAGTCAGGAAGTGACCTGCAGTTTTCAATGCTTATTTCCAAACATCCATTGTTTTTAATTCCCTGATTATAGTGATCTCATGCCTGCTGCTACCCCTCAAACTCACCGTATGGGATTGCAGCTGGGAGAACCAGTGCTATTTACCCTGACAGAATCAGCAGCATCCATGAATGCTGAACACACACAGACACTCAGCAGAGCTGAGCTAGGGCTGATACAGCAGAAAGAGGCAAGACCCAGAGCCGCCCCACTCCCTCCAGTTGCCAACCCTTCCTCTGCTGACTGGTGTGCCACACACAGGACTGCTGATAAGAGACTGATCTTGATTTGCTAGTCCCACCCCCTGGCAGGGATCGGGATTACATAAGGCTACATCCCGGTCACATGAAGGATGCAATTCTGTTCTAGCTGGGCCTTTACCTCAAGCTGTAGTGGTTCATGCTTGGAGCTAGGTTCAGTCTCCAATAGCAACTAAGATGGCAGCCATCACAAAAGTAGGCGCAAACTCTCGGTAATCTTCCTTCTCTTTAATTGGTCTGTGATTATTGTCTTCCACCAGCTCTCTGCCTTGAGCTCACTAAGTGGGCGCTGTCAGTATGAGACTCATCCCTGATAAGAATGGTTCAGTACAGAATCAGTCCATAATTTTTGCAAGACTTGCCGGCTAGCACTAATACCATAAATACAACAATTAGAGCATCTAATAGTTTTGGTCTTTGACTGACTAGTACTGATTTTTTGAAAAAGAAGCTGCAGTTTGAACTCTGTATAATCCTCATGTCTTTAACTATTCAAGTGCCATTTTTGTAAATTGGATGTCATGACAAATTATGTACAACTCCTATTTACACTCCCCTTTCCTGCATCTCAACTGCAGGCTTTTACTAACGCACAGGGCAGAGTTCTGGTTTTTCAGGACTTTCCAGTAACTCTTAGAGCTGGCATGCACAAAATCTTTCACCAAAATAATTAAGTCAGTTTGAATTCAGAGCCTTTATTATTTCAGGACAAGTCCATGTGTGGACATGCTTGCTTTGAATCAAATGCTTTATTTTGATTTAGCTTAAGGGCAATTGCATTCAAAACCCCAAATGCAGACTTCATGCAGGGCCGGCTCCAGACACCAGCTCAGCAAGCAGGTGCTTGGGGCAGCCAACGGAGAGGGGCGGCACGTCCGGCTCTTCGGCGACGGGTCCCTCAGTCCCGCCTGCCGAATTGCCACCCAAGAATGAAGCCACCGCCAAAGTGCTGCAGATCGCGCCTTTTTTTTTTTTTTTTTGTGCTGCTTGGGGCGGCAAACACCCTGGAGCCGGCCCTGGCTTCATGAACAGCCCCAGTCACCTTAAAAGAGAGAGGATCACATGATTAGGTTACAGAGAGATAGCCGTTTTAGTCTGTATCAGCAAAAACAACGAGGAGTCCTTGTGGCACCTTAGAGACTAACAAATTTATTTGGGCATAAGCTTTCGTGGGCTATAACCCACTTCATCAGACGCATGGAGTGGAAAATACAGAGGCAGGTATAAACACACAGCACATGAAAAGATGGGAGTTGCCTTACCAAGTGGGAGGTCAGTGCTAACAAGCCAATTCAATTAAGGTGGAAGTGGGCTATTCTCAATAGTTGACAAGAAGGGGTGAATATCAAGGGAAGAAAAATCACTTTTGTAGTGCTAATGAGGTCAATGCAACCAAGGTGGCCCATTTCAAACAGTTGACAAGAAGGTGTGAGTATCAGCAAGGGAAAATTAGTTTTTGTAGTGACCCATCCACTCCTAGTCTTTATTCAGGCCTAATTTTATGGTGTCCAGTTTGCAAATTAATTCCAGTTCTGCAGTTTCTCGTTGGTGTCTGTTTTTGAAGTTTTGTTGTGGAAAAATTACCACTTTTAAGTCTGTTATTGAGTGTCCAGGGAGATTGAAACCTACTGGTTTTTGAATGTTATAATTCTTGATGTCAGATTTGTGTCCATTTATTCTTTTGCGTAGAGACTGTCCGGTTTGGCCAATGTACATGGCAGAAGGGCATTGCTGGCACATGATGGCATATATCACATTGGTAGATGTGCAGGTGAACAAGCCCCTGATGGTGTGGCTGATATGGTTAGGTCCTATGATGGTGTCCCTTGAATATATATGCAGACAGAGTTGACAATGGGGTCTGTTGCAGGGATTGGTTCCTGGGTTAGTGTTTTTGTTGTGTGGTGTGTAGTTGCTGGTGAGTATTTGCTTCAGGTTGGGGGACTGTCTGTAAGAGAGGACTGGTCTGTCTCCCAAGGTCTGTGAGAGTGAGGGATCGTCCTTCAGGATAGGTTGTAGATCCTTGATGATGCGCTGGAGAGGTTTTAGTTGAGGGCTGTAGGTGATGGCTAGTGGCATTGTTACTTTCTTTGTTGGGCCTGTCCTGTAGTAGGTGACTTCTGGATACCCTTCTGGCTCTGTCAATCTGTTTCTTGACTTCACCAGGTGGGTATTGTAGTTTTAAGAACACTTGATAGAGATCCTGTAGGTGTTTGTCTCTGTCTGAGGGATTGGAGCAAATGCGGTTGTATCTTAGAGCTTGGCTGTAGACAATGGATCGTGTGATGTGGTCTGGATGAAAGCTGGAGGCATGTAGGTAAGTATAGCGGTCAGTAGGTTTCCGGTATAGGGTGGTGTTTATGTGACCATTGCTTATTTGCACTGTAGTGTCTAGGAAGTGGATCTCTTGNCTATTAAGCCTGACTGCCCATGTCCTGCTCTCTGATCTCCTTACACATGAGTACATCACTCTCTTTAGCCTACGCTATCACACTTCTCTCTCTCATTTCTGAATGCTTTCTTAAAGAAATGTTGATTCTTCATCTCCTGTGTGACCTATTCTTTCCTTGTGAAATCTCTGGTCCTCTGGAAAGGATACAATGTCTTATTTTTGAGTCATTTTCTCATTTCTTGGTACAGATCCAAGAGCAAAGCAAACTAGAACACTTTGGCACAAGGAAGAAGGCTGAGTGTTTGGCTGTGTGTTTTTCTTTTCTTTTAAAACTCTTCTTGGGAATGTTTGGCTCCAGAAGCTCTTTATTCTAGGGAGAGAATAGTTAATAGGAATCCATTAATTAAAAGATCAAAGTTTGATATTACAGATACGACTATTCACTGGAAAGTAGGATTTTTCTTGCATTGTTCATAAAATATTTTTCTTTCTACAAAAAAAATAGGGAGGCAGCCTTGACAAGGAAAAACATGTTTTCATTCAACTACAATCAGAGATGGAATTGTTTGTAAGTATGCTGTTGATGCTTGGTCTAAAGAATAGTAACTGATGGCTCATTTTTCTTGGGACACACAACACTAACGGATTCTAAAATAGGTGGGAAGAGTTGGAGAAAGTGAAAGCTTATGAACGTCATAGTCTCCTATGCTATGTTAAAAAAAATCTGGCTTGTTAACAAACCTTGAAACAGTTTCTGTGGGGAACTTTGCTGATTCTGACAGGTTTCAGAGTAGCAGCCGTGTTAGGCTGGCCACAAGTACTCCTGTTCTTTTTGCTGATTCCGTCCCTTAACATCTCTGTGCTGTGAAAGCTGGTCTGTTTCTGGCACTCTATCACCTCCTAGTGGCCCACAGGTAAATAAGGCTGATTCTTACATGCCTTTCCATTTGAATTGTTTTTAGCTACAAATCATTTTCCCCAGCTGTAAAACAGTGTGGCTTAGGCACTTCCTCCTTTCAGGTTTAAATGTCAGGCTGGATTTCTTTTAATTTTTAGTTCTTTCCCAAACCACTCCCAGTGGTGCTTCATTAAATGGGACTAAATCTATGCATTTCCTCAGAGTCAGGAAGTGACCTGCAGTTTTCAATGCTTATTTCCAAACATCCATTGTTTTTAATTCCCTGATTATAGTGATCTCATGCCTGCTGCTACCCCCCTAAACCCACCGTATGGGATTGCAGCTAGGAGAACCAGTGCTATTTACCCTGACAGAATCAGCAGCATCCATGAATGCTGAACACACACAGACACTCAGCAGAGCTGAGCTAGGGATGATACAGCAGAAAGAGGCAAGACCCATAACCGCCCCACTCCCTCCAGTCGCCAACCCTTCCTCTGCTGACTGCTGTGCCACACACAGGACTGCTGATAAGAGACTGATCTTGATTTGCTAGTCCCACCCCCCGGCAGGGATCGGGATTACATAAGGCTACATCCCGGTCACATGGAGGATGCAATTCTGTTCTAGCTGGGCCTTTACCTCAAGCTGTAGTGGTTCATGCTTGGAGCTAGGTTCAGTCTCCAATAGCAACTAAGATGGCAGCCATCACAAAAGTAGGCACAAACTCTCGGTAATCTTCCTTCTCTTTAATTGGTCTGTGATTATTGTCTTCCACCAGCTCTCTGCCTTGAGCTCACCAAGTGGGCGCTGTCAGTATGAGACTCATCCCTGATAAGAATGGTTCAGTACAGAATCAGTCCATAATTTTTGCAAGACTTGCCGGCTAGCACTACTACCATAAATACAACAATTAGAGCATCTAATAGTTTTGGTCTTTGACTGACTAGTACTGATTTTTTGAAAAAGAAGCTGCAGTTTGAACTCTGTATAATCCTCATGTCTTTAACTATTCAAGTGCCATTTTTGTAAATTGGATGTCATGACAAATGATGTACAACTCCTATTTACACTCCCCTTTCCTGCATCTCAACTGCAGGCTTTTACTAACGCACAGGGCAGAGTTCTGGTTTTTCAGGACTTTCCAGTAACTCTTAGAGCTGGCATGCACAAAATCTTTCACCAAAATAATTAAGTCAGTTTGAATTCAGAGCCTTTATTATTTCAGGACAAGTCCATGTGTGGACATGCTTGCTTTGAATCAAATGCTTTATTTTGATTTAGCTTAAGGGCAATTGCATTCAAAACCCCAAATGCAGACTTCATGCAGGGCCGGCTCCAGACACCAGCTCAGCAAGCAGGTGCTTGGGGCAGCCAACGGAGAGGGGCGGCACGTCCGGCTCTTCGGCGACGGGTCCCTCAGTCCCGCCTGCCGAATTGCCACCCAAGAATGAAGCCACCGCCAAAGTGCTGCAGATCGCGCCTTTTTTTTTTTTTTTTTGTGCTGCTTGGGGCGGCAAACACCCTGGAGCCGGCCCTGGCTTCATGAACAGCCCCAGTCACCTTAAAAGAGAGAGGATCACATGATTAGGTTACAGAGAGATAGCCGTTTTAGTCTGTATCAGCAAAAACAACGAGGAGTCCTTGTGGCACCTTAGAGACTAACAAATTTATTTGGGCATAAGCTTTCGTGGGCTATAACCCACTTCATCAGACGCATGGAGTGGAAAATACAGAGGCAGGTATAAACACACAGCACATGAAAAGATGGGAGTTGCCTTACCAAGTGGGAGGTCAGTGCTAACAAGCCAATTCAATTAAGGTGGAAGTGGGCTATTCTCAATAGTTGACAAGAAGGGGTGAATATCAAGGGAAGAAAAATCACTTTTGTAGTGCTAATGAGGTCAATGCAACCAAGGTGGCCCATTTCAAACAGTTGACAAGAAGGTGTGAGTATCAGCAAGGGAAAATTAGTTTTTGTAGTGACCCATCCACTCCTAGTCTTTATTCAGGCCTAATTTTATGGTGTCCAGTTTGCAAATTAATTCCAGTTCTGCAGTTTCTCGTTGGAGTCTGTTTTTGAAGTTTTGTTGTTGAAAAATTACCACTTTTAAGTCTGTTATTGAGTGTCCAGGGAGATTGAAACCTACTGGTTTTTGAATGTTATAATTCTTGATGTCAGATTTGTGTCCATTTATTCTTTTGCGTAGAGACTGTCCGGTTTGGCCAATGTACATGGCAGAAGGGCATTGCTGGCACATGATGGCATATATCACATTGGTAGATGTGCAGGTGAACAAGCCCCTGATGGTGTGGCTGATATGTTTAGGTCCTATGATGGTGTCCCTTGAATATATATGCAGACAGAGTTGACAATGGGGTCTGTTGCAGGGATTGGTTCCTGGGTTAGTGTTTTTGTTGTGTGGTGTGTAGTTGCTGGTGAGTATTTGCTTCAGGTTGGGGGACTGTCTGTAAGAGAGGACTGGTCTGTCTCCCAAGGTCTGTGAGAGTGAGGGATCGTCCTTCAGGATAGGTTGTAGATCCTTGATGATGCGCTGGAGAGGTTTTAGTTGAGGGCTGTAGGTGATGGCTAGTGGCATTGTTACTTTCTTTGTTGGGCCTGTCCTGTAGTAGGTGACTTCTGGATACCCTTCTGGCTCTGTCAATCTGTTTCTTGACTTCACCAGGTGGGTATTGTAGTTTTAAGAACACTTGATAGAGATCCTGTAGGTGTTTGTCTCTGTCTGAGGGATTGGAGCAAATGCGGTTGTATCTTAGAGCTTGGCTGTAGACAATGGATCGTGTGATGTGGTCTGGATGAAAGCTGGAGGCATGTAGGTAAGTATAGCGGTCAGTAGGTTTCCGGTATAGGGTGGTGTTTATGTGACCATTGCTTATTTGCACTGTAGTGTCTAGGAAGTGGATCTCTTGTGTGGACTGGTCCAGGCTGAAGTTGATGGTGGGGTGGAAATTGTTGAAATCCTGGTGGAATTCCTCAAGGGCCTCCTTCCCATGGGTCCAGATGATGAAGATTAGGTTAGAAATAGTTGTACTTAGTACAAACCATCTTTGCCACCCCTTCTCCCCAATTTGCATTGAATTTGGACTATATTTAAATAACAAAACACAAGCTATTAGGTAGTAAGACCACAAGTGTGTCTACCTTCTAGACAGACTCTCACATTCTTCCTGCTGCTTTTACAAGGAACATTCCTGGAAAGGAAATACAGTTTGTAACATCTGCATTATAATTCAGGAAAGTCCTCTAGCTTGCGTTATACAGGACGTTGGACTAGACTATCACAGTGGTCCCTTCTAATCTATGATTTATCACAGGACGACATGACATGTATACATCTGTCCTTTAGCACGGACACACAAACACAGTCTGTCCCATCAGTCTATGGTGTGGCTTAAAGTTAGTTTGTTACCTAGACAGTCTCTCGGTCCATATCTAGGGTTGCTAGGTGTCCGGTTTTCGATCAGAACACTCGGTCGAAAAGGGACCCTGGCGGCTCCAGTCAGCACCGCTGATGGACGATACAAGTCCGGTTGGTGGCGCAGTGGGGCTAGCAGGCTCCCTGCCCGGCTCTGCGCGGCTACTGGGAAGTGGCCAGCATGTCCCTCCTACTCCTAGGCAGAGGGGCGGCCATGGGGCTCTGCGCGATGCCCCTGCCCGCAGGTGCCGCCCCGAGCACTGGCTCTGCAGCTCCTATTGGCCGGGAACCGTGGCCAAAGGGAGCTGCGGGGGAAGCGCACAGAGCCCCATGGCTGCCCCTTCACCTAGACCTAGAGGGACATGTTGCCACTTCCCAGGAGCTGCCTGAGGTCAGCATTGCCTGGAGCCCACACCTCGAACCCTTTTCCCTAGCCCTGCACCCAAACCCTTTTCCCCAGCCCTGACCCCCTCCTGCAGTCCGAACCCCTTGGCCTCAGCCTGGAGCCCCACTCCTGCATCCCAAACCCCTCATAGAATAATAAGACTGGAAGGGACCTTGAGAGGTCATCTAGTCCAGTCCCCTGCACTCATGGCAGGACTAAGTATTATCTAGACCATCCCTGACAGGTGTTTGTCTAACCTGCTCTTAAAAATCTCCAATGATGGAGACTCCACAACCTCCCTGGGCAATTTATTCCAGTTCTTAACCACCCTGACAGTTAGGAAGTTTTTCCTAATGTCCAACCTAAACCTCCCTTGCTGCAATTTAAGCCTATTGCTTCTTGTCCTATCCTCAGAGGTTAAGAAGAACAGTTTTTCTCCCTCCTCTTTGTAAGAATCTTTTATGTACTTGAAAACTGTTATGTTCCCTCTCAGTCTTCTCTTTTCCAGACTAAACAAACACAATTTTTTCAATCTTCCCTCATAGGTCAAGTTTTCTAGACCTTTAATCATTTTTGTTGCTCTTCTCTGGACTTTCTCCAATTTGTCCATATCTTTCCTGAAATGTGTCACCCAGAACTCAACACAATACTCCAGTTGAGACCTAATCAGCGTGGAGTAGAGTAGAAGAATTACTTTTCGTGTTTTGCTTACAACACTCCTGCTAATACATCCCAGAAGGATGTTCGCTTTTTTTGCAACAGTGTTACACTGACTCATATTTAGCTTGTGGTCCACTATAACCCCTAGATCCCTTTCCGGAGTACTCCTACCTAGGCAGTCATTTTCCATTTTGTATGTGTGAAACTGTTATTCCTTCCTGAGTGGAGTACTTTGCATTTGTCTTTATTGAATTTCATCCTATTTACTTCAGACCATTTCTCCAGTTTGTCCAGATCATTTTGAATTTTAACCCTATCCTCCAAAGCACTTGCAACCCCTCCCAGCTTGGTATCATCCGCAAATTTTATAAGTGTACTCTGTGCCATTATCTAAATCATTGATGAAGATATTGAACAGAACTGGACCCAGAATTGATCCCTGCGGGACCCCACTCGTTATGCCCATCCAGCAAGACTGTGAACCACTCATAACTACTTTCTGGAGATGTTTTTCCAACCAGTTTTGCACCTACCTTATAGTAGCTCTATCTCAGTTGCATTTCCCTAGTTTGTTTATGAGAAGGTCATGTGAGACAGTATCAAAAGCTTTACTAAAGTCAAGATATACCATTTCTACCGCTTCCTCCCTAGCCACAAGGCTTGTTACCATGTCAAAGAAAGCTATCAGGTTGGTTTGACACGATTTGTTTTTGACAAATCCATGCTGTTTGTTACTTATCACCTTATTATCTTCTAGATGTTTGTAAATTGATTGCTTAATTATTTGCTCCATTATCTTTCCGGGTACAGAAGTTAAGCTGACTGGTCTATAATTCCCTGGGTTGTCCTTATTTCCCTTTTTATATATGGGCACTATATTTGCCCTTTTCCTATCTTCTGGAATCTCTCCCATCTTCCATGACTTTTCAAAGATAATTGCTAATGGCTCAGATATCTCCTCAGTCCTTGAGTATTCTAGGATGCATTTCATCAGGCCCTAGTGACTTGAAGACATCTAACTTGTCTAAGTAATTTTTAACTTCTTCTTTCCCTATTTTAGCCTCAGATCCTACCTCATTTTCACTGGCATTCAATATGTTAGATGTCCAATCACCACCAACTTTCTTGGTGAAAACCGAAACAAAGAAGTCATTAAACCCCTCTGCCATTTCCACACTTTCTGTTATTATTTCCCACCCCTCATTCAGTAATGGGCCAACCCTGTCCTTGGTCTTCCTCTTGCTTCTAATGTATTTGTAGAAGGATTTCTGGTTACCCTTTGTTTCTAGCTAGTTTGATCTCGTTTTCAAAGTGCCTTGGCCTTTCTAATTTTGTCCCTACATACTTGTGTTCTCTGTTTATATTCATCCTTTGTGATTTGACCTAGTTTCCACTTTTTGTAGGACTCTTGATTTTTAGATCATTGAAGATCTCCTGGTTAAGCCAGGCTGGTCTCTTGCCATACTTCCTATCTTTCCTACGCAGTGGGATAGTTTGCTCTTGTGCCCTTAATAATGTCTCTTTGAAAGACTGCCAACTGTCTTCAATTGTTTTTCCCCTTAGACTTTTTTCCCATGGAATCTTACCTACCAACTCCCTGAGTTTGCTAAAGTCTGCCTTCTTGAAATCCATTGTCTTTATTTTGCTGTTCTCTCTCCTACCATTCCTTAGAATCATGAACTCTACCATTTCATGATCACTTTCACCAAAGCTGCCTTCCACTTTCAAATTCTCAACCAGTTCTCAACCCTATTTGTCAAAATCAAATCTAGAACAGCCTCTCCCCTAGTAGCTTTCTCCACCTTCTGAAATAAAAAATGATCTCCAATACATTCCAAGAACTTGTTGGATAATCTGTGCCTTGCGGAGTTATTTTCGCAACAGATGTCTGAGTAGTTGAAGTCCCCCATCACCACCAAGTCCTGTGCTTTAGATGATTTTGTTAGAGCCCACACCCTCAGCCACAGCCCTCACCCCCTCCCACACCCCAACCCCCTGCCCAACCTGGAGCCCCCTCCTACTCTCTGAACTCCTTCGTCCCAGCCCAGAGCCCCCCTCACACTCCAAACCCCTCAGCCCCACCCCCCAGCCCAGAGCCCCCCTCCTGCACCCCAAGCCCCTCATCCCCAGCCCAAAGCCCACACCCCCAGCCTGGAGCCCCCTTCCACACTCCAAACCCCTCGGCCCCACCCCCCAGCCCAGAGTCTGCACCCCCAGCCAGAGCTCTCACCCCCTCCTGCACCCCAACTCCCTGCCCAGTAAAAATGAGCAAGGGTGGGGGAGAGCGAGCAATGGAGGGAGGGGGATGGAGTGAGGGAGGCCTCAGGGAAGGGGCAGGGCCAGGGGCGGAGCAAGTGTGTTCATTTTTCTGCAATTAGAAAGTTCTCAACCCTCTGCGTATCCGAGGGGAGGGAACTGAAGAGGGCCCCATTGTTGTTGCCCTCCCCCTCCGCTATGAAAAGGGGAACATGCCCCTTTTTCTCCTTCTGTCCCCACCACAGACCCTGAAGAGTGGGGTGTTTTTTGAGCAGAACTGATTGTAGGGAGCAAGACTGATTTTTTTGGTTGCCAAGCAGTAGAATTGATTCTCCCCTCCCGCCCCCTCCCCCCCCCCCAGTAATTAGGTACCTTGGCAGAATTAATTGTGCAGAGTAATACAATTAATTAGGAGATGTGTTGGGGGCGGGGACATAATTAATTAGGGGGAGCTCTGTGTGTGCAGTGAGAGCAGGGGAGTAGAACTAATTGGTGCTCAGATTAAACCCATTCTGAATTATGCACACTTAAATCTCCTGTGTTTTGTAGAAGAGGTTGGCAGGTACGCATACAATTTAGTTTGCCAACATAGCTGAAGTCAGATGTTCATTACATGCCAATAATTACTTGAGCTGAGAAAATAATTTGCAAAAAGAGCTTAGCAAACATTTAGCCTTGTTTTCTGCCCCTTGAATACCCACAAGCTTTCCTTAGATTAATTTGTCTTTTGAAAATATTCAAAATATGTTTGAGACTTTTTTAAACCACACTGAATGGATCACAGGGTGTTCTTGGCAAGTAGTCAATGTTACTAGCAAAGAGAAGGCAAGTGTCACAAACTTGTGAAGTCTGTTGCTTCGTGAATATTTCACTGCTGTCCATTGATGGTTTTACATCAACAGCTCAAACGGTAGAGGCCAGGCCCGTTCTGCAGTGCTAAAGGATTTGCACTACGCTGCCACTAGTAGTGGGGGGTTGTAACACAAGCACTTATAGTGCAAACGTTTGTGTGTGTAATTGTAAACATATGCTCATGCAGCTTTGAAATCCCCTTTCTGCGAAAGCTTCTGCCAGTAAAACTTGATCTCTTAAAAACTAGCAGAAAGTGAACACATGAGGAGCATGACTCATGAGGAAGACCGAAGCAAATTCATGTGCTTTACTCACTAGTCCTGGTAAAATATTTTCCATATTCAGACAGATCTAATAATTACACACCAAGGGCATGCAGAATGGACTCGTTTGAAATTAAACCTTTTTTTAGCGAGCACATGACAGGGAGCATGTTGGAAACCAACAGGCACATTCCCAGCCACCTCATTAACTAAAGTATTTGTATGGGGATTGACAACTTGCATGGAATATTTCTACCCAGGGTGATTCAAAATAGCCATCATGTCTTTTAAATCCCTACAAGAGGCTGTGTCGTGGAATAGCTGCCAGACTCACCTTTCTGATATTAAAAGGATCTGTGACACCTTTTCATGTGTATAAATATTTGAAAAACCCTTTCAGTAAAACTTGATGTACGGTCTCCTTCTGTAGAAGGATTTGTGCCAAAGAGGACTCCATCTTACCTCCATCTTACCTCCATGTGATTGCAGCCCGGATTAGAATGATGCGTGGAGATCTCTACATGCTCATCAGGTACAGCATGGGGGCTCGTGCACAAAGGCAGGTTAGGTTCTCACCCCAGGTTATATAGTCTTTTGTAAGAGCTCCCAGAATGGACAGAATTTAAGAACACAAGGTGTCAGTCCCAAAAGGAGGGCCTAGTTGGCAAAAACACATTCACTTGGCTCCTTGGACCTAGCATTCATTAAGAAGGATTTCAGATTAGAGAGACTGGGTGGAATGACACTGCCTGCATTGACTTCCCTTTAACACGGAGGAGTGCACTTTTTAGGGTCCAGGGTCTCCCCAGCTCGCCTGCATGGCACAGAGGAGGTCACAAGGAGCCTTCCCCTTCTTGCAGGCCCCACAGCAGGGCTAGTTGCAGTCTCTGCACTTAGGGGACTGCAGGGACTACTCCTTCTCTACATCTCAGGGATTTCTTAGCCTCTCAGCTTCTATCCCCCGCTGCCACAATGTCCTGTCCCCACCGCCCCTTACATTCTGAGGGGCTTGGGAAGGATTGTACCTCTCTGAACCATAGTCCCTTGTGGAACCCCTCTGGGGTGGTGTTGTTCAGCGCTGCTCCTAAATAACACCCTGTGGCGGGGCGCCGACTCACTGGTGCGGCACCTCCTGCTGGTTGTCTCAGGAATTAGCTCTTCCAGCCCAGAGCACCCTCTGCAGGCTGGTGTCTCTCCTGCCGCTGGCCCCCATGTCCCTCCCGGACCCCGGTGCTCTTTACATCAGGGTTCTGCCCCCAGCAGTAACCCACAATCTGGGTCTCCCCACCCAGGGGAACCCCCAACCCTCTAAACCCACCTTGCCTCAGTGGCTACTGCCAGTCCCCTTCTAGCCCCCGCTCACTGGGGCAAACTGCAGTCTGTAAACCACTCATCATCGGCAAGGGGGGTTGGACCAGCTGCCTATCTCTGGGCTGCCCCTCTGCAGCCCCAGTACCTTTTGTAGGCCTTTAACAAGCCTGCAGCCTGGGGTTTTACTAGGCTGGAGTGCCCCAGCTCCCTCTGCCCTTCCCCAGCACTGCTCCACCTAAGGGACCCTTCTCAGCTCCCAGGCAGCCCAGTCCTTCTCTCTCAGGAGAGAGAGTCTCTCCTCTCAGTTCCTGGTCCCCAGCCCTCTTATAAGGGCCAGCTGGGCCCTGACTGAGCAGCCATCAGCCCAGCCTTTCAGGGCTGCTTTTCACACCTGTTCTGCAGGAGTGGGGCAGCCACCCCACTATACACCCCATCAATTCCTAAACAATGAGCACTTATGTTATTTATTTCACTATGGGAGGTGCAAACTGTCACAGATCTTCCCATCCCAGAGCACCCCCTGCTGGCAAAACATGGCATGGCTGTCACTAGGCCTCGTTCTTGCTTCCTTCCCCTCCCGCCCCCATCCCAGGTCCAGAAGGGCGGATGTGGAGCCTTAGGGCCTGTGAAATGCCTTTTCTTCAGGCTCCCCCATATTACTTGCAACTTGAAAAAACACAGCTCTGCTGCATCCTTGGGGTTTCACACAGTCTTTAACATGTAATTCCCCCTCACTCCAGGGTGTAGACAGCTGCTCAGCTCAGCTGCTCTCCTGAGCTAAAGGATAGAGGCTTTGCACCATCTTTAACATGTAATTCCTCTTCCCTCCAGGGATCTAGTGCTTTTACTCGACCTTTGGTCCCCGGATCCAGGGGTGTCTGCAAGAGCTCACAGCCTCTCTCGGGCTCTGTTCTAGCACCAAGAGGCTTCTGCCCCAGCCGCCTTGCTCCAGGCAATTCCTCTCTAGTCCCAGGGAGGCCTGTAGAGCTTTCCAATGTCTGCAGCCACATGAGCAGGGCTCTGCCTTTTGAGCCTACCTCCTGCTCCAGGTGTCTCAGATGGGGTGAGTAGCTCATTTCCCCCTTCCTGATTCCCAACCCAAATGATCTCCTGGCCCTAGGCGTACCCTGCCCCTAACCAGGCTAAGCCAGGGTGCCCCTGTTCAGTCATAGAAGAGGTGAGACTCTCTTCCTTAAAGGGGCTCAGTCACTCTGTGACACAGGCCAGTTTGGGTAACCCGTGAATGTGAACGGTGGCACCTGCACTTTGCCCACCAGTGGGGCTGCGATACAGCTGGGCAGGAGCATGAGGTCCCCACTCACTGCGCTAGGCGCTGTTCAAACACAGCACTTTGAATATTGATCTACTTTTGCGCCGTATGGTAACTTGCCATAGAACTGTAGTCTCCCCAGAATGAAGCTGAATCTCTGTAAATTACAAATCATCGAGCGATTAACTATTTCCCTCATCCATTATGCAAAGAGGAAACACATAGCTCTTACACTCAGAAACCTGATCCCTCACGAGGTATCCGCACCCCCTGCCTCCCTCATCACCAGAGTATATGTGCACCGAAGTATTTAAATACCTTTAAAACATGTGACAGTTGCAGACCAAAAGTGTAGACTGAAGCCAAAGAGTCAAAAAGCACCCTTAGAATAACATGGAACAAACAAGGGAAGATAGTATAAATGTCACCAGCTCCACTGCTGAGATTTCTAATAAACTATTGCCGAGACAATAGGAAGCAATTTTGTTCCAGCTTAGCAGAATTCTTTTTTTTTTTTTAAACATTAGATTTCTCCAAAGCCGATGCTGGAAAGGAGGTCAGATATCTGCACTGTGCCACAAGACATCCTGTGTGTCATGAGCCATTATGATCACACTTCAACCTTTCTGCATGCTGTATTAAGAGCGTGGCACTGTGTGCACCCCTGGGTGAGTCTAGAATAGTTCAACAATCCATCTGTATCAGATGCCTTTATTTTAAAAGCTTTCCTCTGCTACTCCCTTCCCGACAGGGAACTACGATCTTCTTCACCCTTTATTTTTAGAACAGGGTTACTATTTTTTGTCTTTATTTCTGGTATCAATGTTAACTCAGCCATGGCACCACAAGCTGTATTCACAGCAACACTCCAAGCTAAAAGGGTTAGACCCAGTCAGTACTCAGACAGGCGCGCTCTAGGGGAACCTAGGAGTAGTGGAGTTGGTGGTTCAGAAAATGGCTGTAAGCTGGTTGAATAGGCCATCTTGTCCAACAAAAACAGTCCTTTGCCAATAGCATAGCCACTAGAGCTGTGTGGAGGACAGAAACGTAATTGCGCAAAGGATTTCAGAATTGGGCTTCATTCAAAAATTTCAAAATGCTCAGAGAAAATTCTGATCTTGTTTTGGAACAATCAAAACATTTTGTTTTGATTTTTGACTTTTAAAAACAATTTTATTAGCATAGATCATGCAAATTTTTTAAAATTTCAAAATGAAAAACTGAAATCTTTAGTTCCAAAAATGTCAAAATGGGTATTTCAACATTGTCAGAACTTTTAATTGCCATTTTTTTCTCTGAAACAAAATTCTGGCAAAACTGACAATTTTTTGAGATACCATGTGGGTGAGGTAATTTCTTGTATTGGACCAATTTCTGTTGGTGAGAGAGACCAGCTTTTAGGCTTACACAGAGCTTTTCTTCAGGTCTAGAGAAGCGCTCTGTGTAAGCTCGAAAGCTTGTCCTCTCCCGCCAACAGAAATTGGTCCAATACAAGAGATGACCTCAGCCAACTTGTCTCTCTAATATCCTGGGACTGACACGACTACATCAAAACTGCGTACAATGATTTTGTGAAGCATTTAGATTTTGATGGAACTGCATTTTTTTTCAGCAAAAAATAGTTCCTTCAAAGGTTTTCTGACCAGTTCTAGTAGCTAATTCCAAACATTCAAGAATCATGAGTTAGGTTTCAAAAATTAATGAGACTGAATATAAATCTTACAGTTTTTAAGGCAAATAACTTTGGAGTTGTTTTCATTTGCCTTCTGGTTTTTGAGACTTTGGGGTTACAAGCTTTTCTATGCATCCGTGAGGACTAAAAACGTTTGTTTTAAATGAAAACTGAGATTTTCATGTAATCACCTGACCACAGAAGCTGGAGCTTTCAAAAAAAACCCACCAAATCTCAGGGTAAAATAACAAGAAATGGCAAATGCACCAATCCTGCAAATGTGCTCTGAGCAGTAGCGGCGCCAGCTTTGCCGGCGCCCTAGGCGGTGGAAGGTCCCGCCCCCAAAATCCCGCCCCCAACAGCGGCGGCGGACGGTCCCACCCCCAAATTTCTACGGGCGACGGGGGGCGCAGGCGCCCCCAAAATAGCAGCACCCTAGGCAACCGCCTAGGTCGCCTAATGGGAGCGCCGGCCCTGGCGATGCTCTTGTGGTTAAGTCAGGAGCACTGAAATCAGTAGCAGTGGGTTCAGTGCCCAACTCCACCACACACTTCTTATGTGAGTTTGGCAAGTCGCTTAGGGACAGAATTTCAAAGGCATTTAGGTACCTAAAGATTCAGGCCCCTAGTGTGATTTTTTTCAGGCAGGTCCCTAGTGCTGTGACAGTCAGGGTCCAGACATACCCTGGGGGAAACGGGGTCTGAACACCCAAGTATAAGCAATTGAATCAGCTGATTGTATACATTTGTTATTGTGTAGAAATATACAGCCAGGAACATCTTCTATGAAGACACGTAATGTTCTGAACTTGATGGTCATTAGGAGATACGTATACAGGTTCTGAATGGATGCATGGATGTAGGTGTAGAACCTTGTCGTTCTAACTATAGTGCAAGTATGCCATCACCTCCCAGCAGTGTGGGGAAGCAATCAGGCAGGGGGCGTGTAATGTCCGAGGTCTTGAACCCAGGCCTAGCAGTTCTCATACAGCAACTGCATCCTGGCCTCTACCCATGGTCTGCTAAAACCTAGTGGGCCAAGAAGCTAGGAGGACTCCAGCCTCAGCCAAGGCACCACCCATGGGAGCTCTGATTGGAGGATCGCCCAGCTCCACCAATTGGTCCAATCGTGCTATTTAAGCCAGAAGGAGGCACAGGAAGTTGTCTAAGCACTAAGGTGATTTCCTGTTGTGACTGCATTGGGCCCTGCTTGTGCTGCTACTAGGGTGACCAGATGTCCCGTTTTTATAGGGACAGTCCCGTTTTTGGGGACTTTTTCTTATATAGGCGCCTATTACCCCCCACCCCCTGTCCCGTTTTTTCACAGTTGCTGTCTGGTCACCCTAGCTGCTACCTGCACCCAACCCTGTTCCCAATTCCTGCTCCGCCCTGGCTCCTGCATCACTCCCCCATCCCCCACCTTCACGCCTGTTCCCACTGTGCTCCTGCTCTGTGCTTGATCCTTGCCTCTCCTCCGGTTCCTGCTCTTGCCTCATTTCCATCATCAATTACCAGTCCTGGCTCCGCAACCCTGACCTCCAACTTCTGAGTCTGACTCCACCCTTAGCTCTGGCATTTGGTATCTGAATTCAGTTCTGACCCTTAGTTTCGATTCCTGACCCTTACTCTGGCTTGACTCCTGGCTCTGGTGACTGGCAGATGACTCTCGTGCTGATCCTCTGCTTCATTCCAGAACCTGGATGTCTGTTCTGTCCACTAGGCCTGACTCTTGCTCCGATTACTAGGCCAGACCTCCTACATCCCCGTCTATAACAGAGGGTACCTCCCAGGCTCGTTGTTTTCACAAACCTAACTCCAAGCCCCTAGTATCAAACAACAGGGAAAGATGATGGTGGACCATTGAAGTTAATGGAAAGACATTGAAACTGAAAAGGAAACTTGGAGAACTAAGGCAGGAGGGAGTTTCCCCTGCTCTGTGTAACCATGAATTTCTGTAGTCTGAGAGAAAGAGGAAAAAATTGCAAACCCCCCAGTTAAAAGGGAAGGGGCTAGAAGTGCAGGCGATCCAGAAACTGAGGGCCAGCATCTAAGCGGGGTGCTGTCCCTGAGATGCTGGATCCTCTTTAGGACAGAAGGCATGCTGGGAAACTGTTCAGAGGCAATAGGTAACTTGTGTTAGAGAAGGAGATTTAGCTAATATAGAAGTGTAAAGACTGAGGTTGCGTCTTTGTTTATTTTCTGTGTAGCTTGTATATGTTTGCTTTTCCTTATGATTTCATCTATGAATCTATGATTTTTCTATCAAATAAATCTTTTGTTTATTTTTAGCCCAGGCATGTCTCTGTTGTGCAAACTGTGTGGATTGTGTGTGGCAAAGTGCACTGATAATTGGGGGCAGGTTTCATTCCTTCAGGGTGACGAATCAGACAGGAAATGTCCGAGTGTCTGGTAGTTAAAAACTCAGATGAGTTTGGGAAGATTTGGGACCAGAAGGGCTATTGGGTCACCCTGAAAGGAGAAGGTAGGTGGGTGAGCCTACTGGTGTCAGAGCTCTGAACCATAAGCAGCATAGTATTTAGGCACCCAACGTTACAAGCCAGGTGGTGACAGAACCTCCTTGCTAGTCTGGGTGATCCTCAAAACCTCACACATGCCTAACCTGTTTAGGTGCTTTTGAAAATCCCATTAGGCCCCTATCTGGGTTGCTAGACACTTCAACCTGCATCTTTAGATACCTTTGAAAATCTATCCCTTAATCTCTCTGCCCCAGCTTTTCAGAAGTAACTAGGGATCCTGGGTGCTGAAATTTTTGGCCCAACTTGAGTTGCCTTAAAAAAGGATCAATTTTCCAAAAAAGCTGAGCACTCACCCTCTGAAAATCAGACTCTAACAGTGTCTAAAGCAGGGCCCTGAAAAATGGAGGCAGCCAAAATCACTGATCACTTCTGAAAATCTAGACCTCTGTGCCTGTGTTCCCCGGCTGCAAAATAGGAACTATAGATCTTCCTTTGTCTTGTCTATTTGGGCAAGACTGCCTATTACTATGTTTACATACTGTGCCAAGCACAATGGGACCCTAAATTTGGTTTGGACTTTGGTGCTATTGTGCTCACTTCTAGGTGTTTGTACTATGGAACATCGTCATAGCCATATGAGCAAAATAAACATGGAAATTACTCATGTACATAGCTGCATTGCTTTCAATGGCATTACACAATAGAAAACCACCCACTATGCTGGGGCTCATTTTCCCCATCTCGCAAAAAGTGGCATTGGCTTCTCATTGACTACTTGTGGTCAGGAACTCAGTTTGCTTCATCCAAACAGTTTCATTTAAATTGTGCGGTTTTTTTTAAAAGAGATGACTCATTTAAATCTCCAAACAAGCCCCTTTATTATCCCTTCCCTTCTCTCCAAGCTCCTGCAAGAACTCTGTGCACACACGCATGTGTGTGCCCACATGCATATTTGCCCTTAATGTGCCGTATTGCCAGTTTTATCATGAGTCTTGTGACATTTGATGTTTTTTCTTTAGCCCCAGCTCGTGGAGTCATGAGGTTAGGAGAGAATCTCAGTTTACTTTTTTTGTTGTTTTTTTTTAAAAGGATGTTTCCAGCCCTCATGATTACAAAGACAAGTTTGAAAATGTGAAACAACTCCACTCTGGTCTCAAACATCAGACGGCAAATAAAGAGAACCCAGAATTCATTATTCTTTAAAAAATCTCATGATTTGGGGTGGGGAGGCTGATCTTTGATTTCTGAACACTCAAAGTTGTCAGTACTGCACACTGACTTTCACTCTCCCTCCCCTGCTCTTGCGTCAAGTCTCTGCATTTAATTTAAAGAGGGTGGGAGCTTAATGTTTTATATTCCGAGTGGCACATGCTGAATTAGCTGAGCAGAACACTCATCTTGTTCAGTGCTGCACAGCTAATAAAATAAAAATTGCCTCCCTTGTACTTCAAGAAATCTCTCAGCCACATCCACTAGGCTGAAAAACAATGGGGTTATTCCAATACACATTAGGAAAAACACCTACCTACCGTAACAACAGTTACTTGTGATATGATATTCGGCTACTAGCTGTCTGTGTGTGACCTACAGAGTTCTTTGCGGGGGGCAGCCCTGCTAAACCCTTGAGCCGCAGAAAGGGCTGGAACTCAAACTGAGTGGAAGCCTGGTTGTTTGGCTATAATTGTAACTGTTGTCTTTCATAAATGGCGGTTGCTTCATCTGTGATGCCATATATCATGATAACTACACCCTTCTTGACCCAATCCTTGTCCTCTACTCCCCCTCCTCCCCACACACTTTCCTTCCAGGGCCAGATTCTGCAACAGGCAGGTTAAATACCTCATCTAAGTCTGCTGTGTATCATCAGGCACTGAAGAGGTTAACTTAACAGCTGCCATCTAATATGCAGCAGCAGAAAAATAAGACTCAGAACAGAATGTTTTATCAGCCCTTTTCCAAGACTGCTGCTAGGAGTCTTTAGAGAAAAGCCAATCTGCTGTGCTTCCCCCCATCTCCATATTTGGCATGAGCCTTTTGTTGACATTTAATATTTTCTCTCTTGTGATCATGTTACATTTTTGAAAAATGCTATTTGACATTTTATAGCTAATGCCTTGAGGTTGGGGATACAAGTTGTTTTAAAAGGCATGTAAGTATGTAAATCTGCAGAGCGCAGGCATGGGAGACTTGGTGCCTTGTGGAGAACATGCAGTGTTTCCATGCCGAGCCATTTGCAGCAGGCTTTATACACAAGGAAAATCTGGGACGGGGGTATTTTGGCTTTTAAATGAAGTAAACTGTTCATTACCTGCACCAGTGGTTCTCAACCTATGTACCATCATGGGCTGCATATGTGTTATGTTGGCCACATCCACACAATATCTATATACTATCTGTATGGCCCTGTCACATGGGCCGCAGCTGTGTATTGATTGGGCCACAAGCGGCACACAGGCCACAGGTTGAAAACCATTGATCTACATGATAACATCCAGTCAGTGCACAAGGGAATCCAACTTTTTCTGATGTCTAAATGCAGATTCACTCCGTGAGAGTGTTTGTTTTTCCTTTGATTATTGTACAGTGCCTTAAATTTCCCACCACTCGGGGGATTATTTTTTTCCCCTTAAAGTTCAGAAAAGCTAATCTCTGCACTCTGCTGAGGGTAATCGGTGGCTTTTGCTAACATCTCTCAAGGCTTTTAGTTTGGGTCTATGGCCAGAAGAGGCACCGAAAATTGTTACACATAGAATTGGCTCTAAAGCAGCGTTTCTCAAACTGGGGTCTGCCAGGGAACTCCAGTTGGTCCACTGGCCTTGCTGATCGACTCCTCCCCCCTCACTCCCAGTGCCTCCTGCATGCCGCAGAACAGCTGTTCAGTGGCAGGCAGAAGGCACTGGGAGGGAGGAGCAGGGATGGGGTGTGCTTGGGGGAGGGGGCGGAAAGAGGCGAGGAAGAGGAGGGGTGGAGCAAGGGTGGGAAGAAGTGGGGTGGGGGTAGGGCCTAGGGCTGAGCCAGGGAGTTTGGGGGGGGGGGGGGCAGCAAAATTTTAAAATCAAAATAGGGGGCNTTTAAAATCAAAATAGGGGTCCTCGGCTTGCTAAAGTTTGAGAACCGCTGCTCTAAAGAGGTTTGCTATTTGCACAGCCTTCAGACTAGGGCCTTGATCCTGTAATCAGCTCTGGGATTGGCAGACCCCTGCATCCACACACAGCTCCAGGGATTTCAATGGGAGGTGCGTGGTTCTGCCCACACAGTTCCATTTGCAGGGTCAGGACCTAGGGTATATCTACATAGTAAACGCTGTGCACAGGCTTATTACATTCCTGACCTGGCTAGTGCAGGTAACAATAGCAGTGCAGGCAGGGCCGGCGCTTCCATTAGGCGACCTAGGCAGTCGCCTAGGGCGCTGCTATTTTGGGGGCGCCTGCGCCCCCGCCACCCGTAAAAATTCGGGGGCGGGACCTTCCGCTGCCTAGGGCGCCAGCAAAGCTGGCGCCGCTACTGAGTGCAGGCAGCCCAGCGTGGGCTTCAGCGCGGTAGTGCAAGCTCAGCACCAACCCAGGGTACATACTCAGCTTGCTAGCCCATGCTGCACTGTCTTCATTGCTATTGTTGCCCCCTCTACCTGGATTCAAGCTAGCGTGAGTTGACTAGCCTATGCCCAGCTTGGGCTGTGTAGACGCACCCCTGAGAGTTGGGGGACTGCTGTGAAAATACGCCTGGAGCGCTAGCTGGTTTTTAGAATTTTTTTCACTGCTGCTGGGGGCCTGAAAGTAGATTAAAGAAGTTAAGGAAATAGCCTGAGCTTCAGGAGATTGGTGTTTGGTTCCTGCCTCTGCTGTAGGCGGTGTGACATCTGGGCATGTTGCTTCCTCTCTCTGCACCTCACTTTCCCTGTCTGTAAAATGGACATGATCCTGCTTCCTTTCTCCCACCCTTTGTTTTGACTCTTTATGAGGGCGTCAGATTGGGCCCAGCTATGGTTCTGGCAGCCTCCCTCCAGCAGCACTGTGCTGGTGAGACACCTACTTCAGGGGGCACTAGCAGCCACATGGTGCTCCCCCAGAGGTGTGGCCTTGGGGAAAGAAGGGAAGATCCCAGTAGAGCACTTAGCCGCCAGAAGCAGTTTAAGCAGGGATTATCAGACACTGATGAAGTCAAGCCGCTTTCACTCCAGCCACTCTTCCCTGTGCTGATTAGCTGTTCGCTCCTACCCATTCTCAGCTGCTTCCTCACAATCTCTTCACCTCAGCTTCACTCCACCGGCCTTTGTTCCCCCTAGCCCCTCACCCCTTCCCCTCTATATCCTCCTCTCCCTTCCTGTGTCTTTCCGTTTAGCTAATCCCCTCCTCACTAAACCTCATCTGATACAAACAAAAATCCATCCACTGAACCCCCGTCCCCATGGCACTAACCTGCCGTTTTCTGCCACCACTCTGCTGGTGGGTCTGCTCTTCCCATACTCGGAGTCTATTTAGATATCAGCTCTGGGTCAGGCTCTGTCTACTAACTCTATTTGTGCAGTGCCCAGCACAATGGAGCCCTAATCTTGGTAGGGCCTGCCAGGTGCTCCTGTGACCCAAGTGAAAAACCAATAATGGAAATGGTTTGATTTTCTTGGGAGGTGATTTTTGTTATTAATAAATTTGAGGATACAGTACTGCAATTTGCGCCTGGATATTTCTCGAAACTCATGACTCATTAGGAGTGATTCACTCAGCTTGGTTCTGAACCACAGCTTTTAAAAAGCCCAATTAAGAACGACCTTTGCTGCCAAACAACTACCTATATGTTACTTTTAGACTTGCCTGATTCATCTGATTCTGCTTTAAGCCAGAAGGAACTCCACTGAAGTCAATGGAGCTGTTGGCAATCAGAATCGGGCCTGCTATGCCCAGTTTTGAGAGCACCCCACTGCTTTCTGGAAGTAGCAGACGCGTCCCCCCCACCCTCAGAGAACTTTGGGGGCAAAGCCACTGTAAAGCCTCTGGAAGATTTCTTCTGCCTAAGGGGATCCTCAAGTGTCCTAGAGCCCCACTCCCCAGCCTAAGGTGTGCTCCCAGGGGAACAGAGCTTAGCTACAGTGCTATTATGCCTCAGTAATCCAGGAGACTACTGGAATGGTCCCTTGACCCTGTAAATTGCTGGATGAAAGTTAGAGCAGACTCAGAGCTCCAGTTATGCCAGTGACCACACTGGATCCAGCCCCAGGATAGTGGGTGTGAAGCGGGTGGTGCAAAGGTGGCTTTCTAAGAGTTCAAGTCAGGGATGACATGTGAAGTTTCAGGAGAATTGGTCTCCTTTGGGGAAGCTAGATGGGGTTGAAAATTGGACTTGAAATGCTAAGGTAGCTTTCACCTTGCTTAGCAAGTGGCCTGGACCACTCCACAATTATCATTACATGGTCTTTATCAGCACCTAAAGAGTACTAAGTGCTTCAGAAGAGACCTAGAAAGCCACAGCCTCTGCCCCAAAACCTTGACACACCTCTTTGTCCTGGGATCCAGAATACATTATCCCCTGGCAGCTGAAATCCATATTGTTAAGAGTTCAGTGAAGGCTTTACCTCCATCACAGACTCACAAAGCCATGATCACACTGAGCTATGGTCATGTACGGTATACTTGCAGTAAATATGAGCATGACAACTAGTTCTTTGACCTGGCTCATTCATTGTCCGACCTGAGGTGTGGTGTGGGGATAGTTATGCAAGGCTATTGACTCTAAGCTCTGGTACATGGAGCCTGGTAGTCCATGGAGCTGCTTCTGTCACAGCAGGGAAGCATCTGTCCATCTTCATGCAGTGACACTGTTAGCGGTAGCCCAGGCAACCTAAAAGCACAATTAAGGTGCTTCAAACCCAGGCAGAACAAATCGGGGGGTGGGAGAGAGAGGTTTGCACAGGCCCCTGTGGAGCACAAAAGCCAAGGCAGGAGAGGCTCTATGATTAGGTGAGTTAGAGATGGCATTGGAGGCATGCCCATGACAGCCCTGCTGTGCATGTGTTGGATAAGGAGAACAAGACAAGTATCTGATCGCTTAGCAACAGAGGAACCAATGTGTCAGTGATATTGCCAGCTGCACAGTGCTACAGGCTGCTAACCAAGCCCGACTACAAGATTCATAGATTCCAAAGCCAGAAGGAACCATTATGATCATCTAGTCTGACCTTCTGTCTAACACAGGCCAGAAAACTTCCCCAAAATAATTCCTAGAGCATATCCTTTAGAAGAAACATTCAATCTTGATTTAAAAATTGTCAGTGATGGAGAATCCACCATGACCATTGGTAAATTGTTCCAATTAAAATTGGTCATTGTTAAAACTTTACACTTTAGTTCCAGTCTGAATTTGTCTAGCTTCAACATCCAGCCATTGGATCGTATTATACTTTCTCTGTTAGAATGCAGAGCCCATCAAATATTTGGTCCCCACGTAGGTACTTATAGAATCAAGTCACCCCTTAACTTTCTCTTTGTTAAGCTAAAGAGAGAGACTCAAAAAGCTCAATGACTATAAGGCAGGTTTTCTAATCTTTTAATCAGTGTCTTGGCTCTTCTCTGAACTCTCTCCAATTTATCAACATCCTTCCTGAGTTGTGGACAGCAGAACTGGACACAGGACTTCAGCAGCAGTCATCCTAGTGCCAAATATAGAGGTAAAATAACCTCTCTACACCAAGATTTCCCTGTTTATGCATCGAAGGATCACTTTAGCCCTTTTGGCCAGACTGTTGCACTGGGAGCTCACATTCAGCTGGTTATCCACCATGATCGCCACTTTTTTTCAGTCACTGCTTCGCAGGATAGCATCCCCCATTGTGTACGTGTGGCTTACATTCTTTGTTCCTAGAGGTATACCCTTACATTGAGCTGTATTAAATGGATATTCTTGGCTTGGGCCTATCTTACCAAGCGATCCAGATCACACTGTACCAGTGACCCGTCCTCTTCATTATTTACCACTCCCCTGTGTGACCCTGAGCAAGTCAGTTAGACCCTGATTTGTAAAGGTGTTTAGGTGAGTTGCAAGGCCTAAATGATTTAGATAGCTAAATTCCATTTTCAAAAGCAATTTAGGCATTTAGGAGCCTAATCTCTCAGACTTTTAAAAGTGGGATTTAGCCATTTAAATCACTGGGCTTGAAATGCCAAGTGGATCAATGCCTGAACACCTTGGGGGAGGGATAGCTCAGTGGTTTGAGCATTGGCCTCCTAAACCTAGGGTTGTGAGTTCAATCCTTCAGAGGGCCACTTAGGGATCTGGGGCAAAAATCAGTACTTGGTCCTGCTAGTAAAGGCAGGGGGCTGGACTCAATGACCTTTCAAGGTCCCTTCTAGTTCTATGAGATAGGTATATCTCTATTTATTTACCTTTACAAATCAGTGCCTTAGTCTCTGTGCCTCAGTTCCCCCATCTGTAAAATGGGGATAGTAGCACTTCCTTATCTCCAGGGGGTGCTGACAATAAATACATGAAACATTTTGAGGTGCTCAGATACTACAAGGATGGGGGCCATAGAAGTACCTTAGCTAGGTGTTAATATACTTCAGTGTCTAGGAATGGAGTAAAGTTACATTCCATTGGTATTGATGGGAACTAGCCCAACAGGAGGAGGTATGTACCCTTGGGTTCAATGTGTCCCTAGATTAAGCCTATTATTGCTAATTCATCACCTGCAAAAAAAACCCCTCTGTGAAATGCCTCCCTTCTCTATACAGCTGATACTTTGTATCTCAGCTGCTCTCTTTGGTCTGTCTCAGAGCCTGGTCCTTGCAGGATACCCCTCTCTCTAGGCATTTATCACACTGTGCATCTTTGCACCCAGTGACATCAGTGGAGCTCGGGGTGCTCAGCACTTCCCTTAGGCAAGAACTGTTGTTTTTCCTCTATGTTCTGTACAAGACTGTGAATATTGTTGGTGCTGCTGGATAACAGGTTTCAGCCCAACAGACCCTGTGCCAGCTGACCACCATTTTGAGCCATAGAGTTCTTCCACCTTTCTCACTAGGCCCATCACAGCTGCCATGATCACATACAAAGACAAAAGCTTTGCATTCAGAGTGTAAGTTGTTACTGTGGTGAACTGGCTCAGAGCACCTCTGGAGCTAGTCAGAGCTGTGTCAGGTGTCTTCAGATCTGGGAGGAGTTGAAGATAATTGTAAGTCCCTTCTGAGATGACTGATCTCTGCTCTTGAGTCAATTTTAAAGTCCATAGTCTTTCCGTTAATAGTCAGTTTCACTCTCTAGGCAGGCTCTGTAATCACACATGATAGATCCAGAAACAATGGCTCTTGATTGTCTAATGAGTCAACTCCCCGTTTTGGTGTAGCAAGCAACTGCAAAACGTCCATATTTTTATGCATTTATTACACCGTGCACATTTGATGAAACATACATCTGATGGGCTATGATTTTTTTCCACATCTTGTGCATTTAGACCTTAAGGCTTTGATGTTTGACTGAAATTTGTCCCTCTTAGCCTGAGATTTCTCTCTCCTTGCTGCAAGGGTCTTCTAGTAATGACTTGCAGTACTTGTAAATCTGTTAACAGCTTCTAAATTAGTTTCTTGTTTTTCAAGTTGGGCAAGTTGCTCTTGGTTTTGCTCTCTTGCCAGCTCAAACTGCTTTGCTATTTGAATAGCAGTGTGTGGGGTTAAGTCTGTTTTAAATTGTAGCTGCTGTGAAAGATTTTTACCTATTAATCCAATAACCAACCTGTCTGATTTTTTCATGTTTTGTGGTTCCCAAGTAAGTTTTCAGCCAATGCATGCAGAGCTCTTATAAAATATTCCACATTTTCCCCTGGTCTTTGAATTCTCTGGTGGAAAACATGCTCTTTCATAAATGACATTTCTCTGCGGTAAAATGTATGCTACAAATATAGCCAGAACTTTTTCAGTTGTCTGACTGTATTCGGTAAAGTCAAAGGACTTAAGATATGCCTTGGGGAAGCAGGCAGAGCATAAATTAAAGAGCATACCTGTATATCTTCAGTTTCCTTATGGAGATTTGTAGCAATTTGAAAACTTGCAAAATGCTGCTTCCTGTCTGTCCATTGTGAAGGTTTGTCAAAACTGAAGTCTCCAAAAAAAAAAATGAACAGGAGTACTTGTGGCACCTTAAAGACTAACAAATTTATTTGAGCATAAGCTTTCATGGGCTACAGCCCACTTCATCAGATGCATAGAATGGAACATACAGTAAGCTCATCTTAATTAATTAGCCTCTTACAGTTGGTATGGCTACTTCCACCTTTTCATGTTCTTTGTATGTATATATATTTCTTAGGCTAGGTCCACACTACCCGCCCGGATCGGCGGGTAGCCATCGATGTAGCGGGGATCGATCTATCGCGTCTCGTCTGGATGCGATACATCGATCCCCGAACGCGCTCACATCGACTCCGGAACTCCAGCAGGGCGAGCGGAGTTCGCGGAGTCGACGGGGGAGCCGCGGACGTCGATCCCGCGCTGCGAGGACGCGAGGTAAGCGCGCCAAATTCGAAATAGGATACTTCGACTTCAGCTACGCTATTCTCGTAGCTGAAGTCGCGTATCTTATTTCGATCCCCACCCCTAGTGTGGACCAGCCCTTACTATATGTTCCATTCTATGCATCCGAAGAAGTGGGCTGTAGCCCACGAAAGCTTATGCTCAAATAAATTTGTTAGTCTCTAAGGTGCCACAAGTACTCCTGTTCTTTTTGCGGATACAGACTAACACGGCTGCTACTCTGAAACCTGAAATCTCCAAGGCACTGAAAAGTGGCACATTGGTCTGAGCGTGGGAGTAGGACCTAGGAGCTTCTGAGTTCTAATCCCAACTCCAGGACTGACTTGTTATATGGTCTTGGGCAAATCACTTAACTTCTTTGCTTTGTAAAATGAGGACAATACTATTTTATTCCTCACCTCCCACGGGTGTTGTGAGGATGCATTAATTAATAGTTGGAAAGTCTTAAAAGATGAAAACTTCTGTATATGTACTAAGTGTTAATGAAGAATGAGCATCAGTAACCTCAAAAGACAATTATGGAGAATGGACATCTGAACAAGGCAGGTGGAAGAGAGGAGAGACTGTCAGTGGACAAAACACATCAGCAGTAAGATCAGGCACGAGCAGCCAGACTTTCAGTTCCAAAGATTAATTCATATTCCTATTAGAGGCCATCAATCATCCAATTTAAGGTTACTGTGACGGGGCACACTCGCCCCGCACTGGACGGGGAAGAGTTAACCCTACATTGTGGGTTGAGGGACCCACGCCCCTTTTGATCAACTGGGCATGCTCCAGGTTCACTGGTATAAGAAGGAGCAGCTCAGCTCAGTTGGGGCTGATTACCAGGGAGGAAGGATGTACTCTGCTGGCTCCGGCCAAAGAGCAGTTGAAGCCCGAGGCTGTGGGGGCCGGAGTTGCCATAACCCGGGCAGATGCCAAGGTACCCACGGAGACCTCGCTGCATCAGGAATCGCCGGGGACAGCACAGACCTGGGAACCCGGAGACAGCAGAGACACCCAGACTGCAGCAATGGGAACCATGCTAGGAAGCAGCCCAGGGGAATTAGATAGTGGCCTGGTTAGTGAACTGAACTTTTGAGTCAGCGTGTTTTGGTCGGAACCCCCCGGCTGACTCAGTGGCACATACTCTGAGTAGTCTCCTTCTCCACAACTAGTGCCATTGATTTCAGTGGCTCAGGCACTAATCTGTGAGAGTGAGGATAATACTTAGACAGCTACCTCACAAGGCTGTTGTGAGGATTAACTAATGTCACCAGCATACTGCTGGTAGGTAGCGAGGGTGCACAACCAGGTCCTTAATTAGGGCTTGTCTACACAGAATAGCTATTCCTGATTAACTCCTTGTGTGGACGCTCTTACTCTGGAACAAGGCTATGTCTACACTGCACTTTCCTCATTAACTTTTGTCGCTCGGGGTGTGAAAAAACCCACCCCTGAATGACAAAAGTTTTAACGATAAAGTGCCGGTGTGGACAGCGCTTCATCGGTGGGAGCTGCTCTCCCGGAGACTAAGCTACTGCCCCTCGTTCTGGGTGGTTTTATTTTGTCACCGCAAGAGCTCTCTCCGGGTGATAAAGAGTGGCTACCCTGCGCATCTTACAACAGCACGGCTGCAGCGGCACAGCCGCGCCATTGTAAGGTGCGCAGTGTAGACATCGCTTAAGAGTGCCTTATCCTGAATTAGTTTAATCCACTTTGGTTAGGAGCCACAATACCTTTGAGGATGGGGGCCTCACAAGGTCCAAACATGGAGATAATCAGGAATGGTTAATCCACTTTGAATTCACACCCTGCTTTACTATGGGTTAACTTTCATTTGTAGACAAGCCTTAGTTATGTTGTGAAATACTTTGCATGTAGTGTAGTAGTTGCTGTAATGCTTTGAAAAGTGCCTGTATGTGTTTAGGGGTGTGTGAGGGGACACACCCTCACTCTGGCAGAGAGGAGACTAAGAAGTTCCTCTGGGCTTGTTCAGCACCAATGAGGTTCACCTGCAAGACTTGTTCTGCCTGAAGTTGTGGGGAAGCTTAAAAGGGAAAACCTGCCAGGGGAAGGGGCGTGAACAGGAAGAAGGCTGCCCCACCTCAGACAGCAGAGAGGCCTGCTGAGATGGGGAGAGCAGCAAGCCTCCCCGCTCTGAAAGTTGTGACCCAGCCTCAAAGCAGTGTGCCCCATGAGGAGGGGCTGGAGGTAGACCCCGTTTTAGACTAAGCCCGAAGGGCTGAACCAGGAAGACTTCCCGATATCCCAGTCGCCATGGCCTCTGTTTTCCTATGGATGGGAAGGAAGAGGAGAGAGGACTTTTTTGTTTGTTTGAAGAACCCCCTTAGAATGCCTTCTGGGAGAGAGAAGAAAGACATGATCAAGGACTGGAAGCTGGGTCTGGAGGGGAGTGGAGGGAGCCAGATCACAGACCTGTATGGCTGCTTTTGCAGACCATCTATTACTCTGACCTTGGTCTCCACTGTAGTAAGTGCGCTGGCAATGTATGAATTGACAAGTTGGGAGAAACATTTAGATCACATAACCTTGCCCCTCCGCCAACCCCAGGACGACGGCAGTGATTTTGCTACATTACGTTCTTCTGTTCAGTTTTGCTCAGAGGCGAGTGGCTGTCAGATGCTGACCAAAACAAGGCAAAAATGCATCGATTCTCCGACAGGCCCTCAAAGCAGTCATCTCCGCTTTGATTCCTTGTGCCCTTTCTACCCTCATCTCTTGGGACAATATTTTTTAATCAGAAAACCTCCTGCTGACTCTGTTTTCAGGTCTGAGTGTGCTTTGAGCAGTGCACGCTGATATGTATATTCATTGTGATTCTGTAATTGGGTCTGCTGTTTAATAGCAAAGAAATAACAAAACTCAGCCAGTGAGGTGTATACATTTAGACACCCACTGCACTATATACAGATTATTCCTCTATTGTTGGGTATCTTGCACTCAACTTTGTCCTTCAGAGAATCCTAAATGAGGGACCATATCCCTAACTGGTAGAAATCAGCATGGCTCTGAGATCGATGGAGTGATACCAGTTTTCACCAGCTGTTGATCTGGCCCTTACAGCAGGTCATCTGCCAATATTTGCTCCCTTCTGTGTATATCCCTCCCCAGTTCCACACTTTGCTGAATTGTCCAGTGCCTGTGAGTATATAGGGGATAGCACAGGCATAACACAGCTAAGGGGGATTTTAAATATCCCAGAACAGCATGCTTAACATAATGAGGCCTGTGCCATTATTAAAAAGTAAGGGGAGCTGAGCAGAAATAGATGAAAGAATCTGAGCAAAGACCTTAAAGCTTGTGGATAATTAACAAGAATCTAAGCAACAGAGAGTTCTGTGGCACCTTTAAGACTAACAGATGTATTGGAGCATAAGCTTTCGTGGGTGAATGCCCACTTCGTCAGACGCATGTAAAAGAATCTAAGGTTACAAGAAAAACCAGAATGCAAAGTGAAGACACAAGAGTTGGGTGTGTGGAACAGGAACTCCATAAAGGATTTATTTTAGTCTCTTTCATAGCAACATGAACACTCCCATCATCCGCATAATAAAGAGTCATCACCAAAATGTATTAATTATATGTCTGACTCAATTGAGAATTACATTAATTTGCTGCAGCATCCATAAGTAGGGGATCCAAGAGGGGCAGAATGGCCTTTTGTTTCCTGCTGTAGAATTATATGCATGACCCACTTTTTCCTAATTCTGCTGTGACTGGAGAGGCAAAGCATTGTTTGTTCAACATGGAATGGAAAAAAGTGCTCTATTTTGTAATGTACCATTAATAGACATTTGGACTGCAACATAAAACTAGTGTTTCAAAAGAGTGCTGAAGTCCATTTTGTCTTGCTTCTTGTAGTCCTGCTCTCACAGCAATATTTCCACTGGCATCTCCCAGCCAGTTACGTATCAACTGACCTCAGGGTCAGTGTCAAAACCCCAATAATTTCCTGTAACAGAAAGGCACTCACCTTTGGGGCATCTCCTGGCAACTAGGTGCAATACTGCAGTCCTTCTCTCACTCCTGGTTCCCTGGTAGATTGTCAGCCAACCTTGGCAGGGTCTTCAGTGGTTGGGCCCTCTGGCCAAGTCACAAAGTCCAAATGAACCCTTTCCAGGGTAGCAGAGTCCAACAACAACAACTGTCTTTCAGCCCCAGCTCTGGGCCCCTTAAATTCAGCCCTTTGTTGGGGCTCCCAAACAAGCCTTGTCCCCTTCTTGGGGTTTATATCATTTTGCCAGTGGTGGAACCTAGGCCCACCCCCTACTTCCGGTTCTAACCCAGGGACCAGCTATGTACTGCTGCCTTCAATTTGTTGTTACTGTTTCCCTGGGCCTCTTCCCACATCACCCCTTTATCTCTTGCCTTAGGGCTAATGTTCTCAGGTCCTCTCTCCCAGCTTAAGTAAGTTCAGCCAGAACCAAATTCTGGCTGTCCCTCAAGTGCCTTTGGCCTGCACAACCCACCCTCCCTCCTTTGGTCCTAGCTAGGAACTGACCTGCTAAGCCTCTGCAGCTCCTTTTATTTGAGCCTGCTGGTCTCTGATTGGCTGGTCTCTGATGAGGCCTCTCTAGGCAGGCCTGGAGGACCCACCTTCACAGCTCCTTTTCTGGGGTGGGGTGTGGTAGGGCCACATAGCCTCCTGTAGGGTGCCACAAAGAACAGGTGCACTCTATCACACTTCCATTTTAAAAGCCCTGTGATGGGGTGTTCACACTAGCCGGAGAGTGTTAAAGTGGCTTGAGCTAAGTAATGGGATAGGCCACACCTGAGGGAGAGTTAGGCTTGATAGACAAGTGCTGATTGAGGATGGAGTCCAGGAGCAGACCAGGCCTGTATAAAGCCAGGACATTTGCAGCAGAAAGGGGTGGTAGTGTGGATTCCTGCAGTCACCTGCTGAGCTTGGAGAGGGAAAAGGAGAAAACCCCGGGGGAGAGTAGAAGCCCTGGGATCCTGGCCCTGAGGGAAGGATGTACCAAGAGGGAAGGACATACCATGGAGAAGGAAGCTTGATAGAGGCCTCGTAGGAAGGAACCCGGGGAAACAGTGGCAAGTTTTTGGGACAGTACAGATCTTAGCTGCTGGTTGTAGGGTCCCTAGGCTCATAGGCGCCGACTCCGTGGGTGCTCTGGGGCTGGAGCACCCACGGGGAAAAATTGGTGGGTGCTCTGCACCCACTGGCAGCCAAGCTCCCAGCCCCAACTCACCTCCGCCTGCACCTCCTCCCCAGAGCACGCCATGTCCCCGCTTCTCCTCCCACTGCTTGCCGCCGCGAACAAGCTGTGGGAGGGAGGAGGGAGTGGGAGGAGCGGGAACGTGGTGCGCTCAGGGGAGGAGGCAGAGAAGAGGCGGGGCCAGGGCAGGGATTTGGGGAAGGAGTCCAATAGGGGCAGGGAGGGGGCGGAGTTTGGGCAGGGACTTTGGGGAAAGGGTTGGGATGGGGGCGGGGCATGGGCAGGAGGGGGCGGGGCGGGGACAGGGGGGAGTCGAGCACCCATCGGCGCCAGGAGAAGTTGGTGCCTATGCCTGGGCTGGAACCCAAAGTAGTGGGCAGGCCCTGGTTCCCCTACCAGATACTGGGGAAGTGGCCTAACCTTGAATTGGAGGACTGCTGAGAATGCAACACAGACAGGTAGTCTAGTGAGACCTTGATACCCCAGAACAGGAAAACTACAGTGACCTGGCCAGAGGGCCAAGCCATGAAAAGGGAATGTCATGAGGAGAAAATGCTGCAGTGCTAATGACAGATGGAAGAGGGCTTCAGAGCAAGTGGAGCTATTCCCCAGATGCGGCTACAAGAGGAAGTCCTAGCAGTGAATAGAGAAACCCTGTGGCATTTCACCTTCATTCAACATGGAGCTATTCTCTGGGAGTTAGGTATTGGCTCTTTTTAACCTGTTGATTTTGGTGCTAGGTGAAATCTGTGATCAAAAGACCCAGTCCTGCTAGTTGCTGAGCAGCCCTGTAAGGTTCTGAAAGCCCTCAATATCCACTAGCTACAGTGGGAGTTGAGGTAGCTGAGGATCTGGTCCAGGGTGTGCTTTCTTTGGTGGGGGAAGTGGGATTTTCAAATGCGTGCACTGTTGGCCTAATGTTAGGTCCATGATGAGCACATTAGACAATCCCATCCTTCTTGCTTTGGTTTCAGCTGGCACAATGGTCCATAAACTGAGTGCTGATCTCACTGATTACTATACTCAGAGGTACAATGTACTCCTAATTTATTCTACTGCACATACCAATCAATAACAGACCTGTTCTGGGTGCAAATGACTATACAAGATGTGAGGCAGAGGAAAATCAGGTGCCTGATCTCTAGGGCTACATAATAGCAGTAATTAATAGTTCTAATGTCTCATGAACATTCTTAAATTGCACAAATGATCTATCTTCTTTTTGAAGACTTCAGGCAAAACCCATGCTGGGGGTAACATTGACACCACTAGTTACTCTAGGGGTGTATCTGCCCCTGCACCTGGTTGCAATGAGAACTAAAACAAACAATGGCAACTCATAAATGCCAAGCCTGCTTATTGTGAAATCCATTGACTATCGAAGGAGAGGGAGGGAAAGTATTGCACAACACACCTGTGGAATTAAACAACTGTGCCCCTGTTACTTGCCCATCCACTCTTGCATCATGGCAACGTCAGACAGGAGAGTTGCAGGGTGGCAGCCACTAAGTATGCTAATCTCCACTGTCTAAACTTGACATCCTCATTTCTTCCTCCCTCTGTCCCACCCACCTTGTGAATGGCATTAGAAGGCTTGATTCAGCAAATAGGCGTGGCTTCCGCTTCATGGCAGCTATGCATAGTCTCTCAAGACCTTTCTTGAACTCCGGAAGAAACAGAAGTGTCTGGTTTGAACACAGCCTCGTTACTAAGACTGTGTCTTTGTCAGTCATCATTTCCATGGCAAACACCATGGGCCTGGGCCTATGTTCTGGCCCAGCTATATTTATTTAAACCACCATAGTGCTCTGCATAGCCTGGGATTTCCTGGTGGCCTTCCCAGATCCTGGCATAAATTACAGTAGCCTCCTGGTTGCTCTTACTTACGCTTAGGTGTAACAGCCTCTGGGGTCCACTGCAGCAGCCAGGAATAGCCAGAATGCAGTGGCATTTCAGCCATGACCCCACCCTTGACCATGCCTCTGACATGACCTCTAGGCTAGCTGGCTATACTAGCCCTTTTTTATTTGCAGAAGCCCCTATGCTAGGACTATACCCCAGTGAGCAGATCTGCTTCCTTTACAGTCGTTTCATGCCATCAGATCACTGTCAAGGACCAAAGAGATGCAGGCCCCTAGGTTTGGTTTTCCATCAAATCTACCTTGGATAATAACCAGGGGCGGCTCTAGCTTTTTTGCCGCCCCAAGCACGGCAGGCAGGCTGCCTTCGGCGGCATGCCTGCGGGAGGTCCCCGGTCCCGCGGATTCGGCGTACCCGCTGCCGAATTGCCGCCGAATCTGCAGGACCGGCGGACCTCCCGCAGGCATGCCACCGAAGGCTGCCTGACTGCCGCCCTTGCAGGGACCGGCAGGCCGCCCCTCGTGGCTTGCCACCCCAGGCACGCACTTGGAGCGCTGGTGCCTGGAGCCGCCGCTGATAACAACATCTGAGAACATCAAACTCTTTAGCGTATTTAGCCTCACAACACCCCTGTGAGGCAGGGAAGTTCTATATCCCCCTTTTTGCTTATGCAGAACTGAAGCACAGAGAAACAGAGGGCTTGTCTTCACTGCAGCAGGTAACTCAGATTACTCTGTGCAAGCTAGCCTAGCTCAACTGAGAGTGACCCACACTGTGAAACAACACTGGTGCTACACACGCTGATTGGATTAGCAGCTCCTGAGTTGTAACTCGACCTGCTGCATCCCCCGCCCCCCCTGCATTACTAGCTCCAGCATCGGCAATTGAGCTTGAACTCACCCTTCCTGCCTGGCCAGCTAGCTAGAGTTTAGAGCAGTGGTTTTCAAAAAAAAATTTCCTGGCGACTCAGTTGAAGAAAATTGATGCCCGTGACCCGACGGAGCTGGGGATGAGGGGTTTGAGGTGTGGGAGGGACTCAGGGCTGGGGCAGAGGGTTGGGGTGTGGGGGTGAGGCCTGCAGGATGGGGCTGGGAATGAGGGGTTTGGGGTGCAGGAAGGGGCTCCAGGTTTGGGGTGGGGGCTCAGGGCTGGGGCAGGGGATTGGGTAGTGGGGTTGGGGTGCCGGCTTACCTTGGGCGGCTCCCGGTCAGCAGCACAGCGGAGGTGCTAAGGCAGGCTTCCTGCCTGTCCTGGCACCGCGGACCACGCTGCGCCCCAGAAGCAGCCAGTAGCAGGTCTGGCACCTAGGCGGAGGCGTGCAAGCGGCTCTGTGCAGCTCTCGCCTTCAGGCACTGCCCCCCCTCCAGCTTCCATTGGCCAGTTCCCGGCCAATGGGAGTGCGGAGCTGGTGCTCAGGCAGCGCGTGGAGCCCCGTGGCCCCCCCGCCTAGGAAGGGGCCCTGCTGCTGGCCGCTTCCGGGGCGCAGTGCGGCGTCAGAACAGGTAGAGACTAGCCTGCCTTAGCCAGGCAGCACCATCGACGGGACTTTTAATGGCCCGGTCGGTGGTACTGACCAGAGCCGCCGTGACCTAGTGCCTTACATTCCACAACCCAGTACTGGGTCACGACCCGCAGTTTGAAAACCACCGGTTTAGAGCATCACTTAACACAAGCTAGAGATTGGTGTGCGTGGATGGGAGATGGGTTAGGGACAAAAAGCTCGTGTTATATCTCAAGCTAACAATGCAGTGAAGCCCCTTAAGTGCTCAAGCCCAAGGTTACCCAGAAAGTCTGTGGCAGAGCAGAAAACTGAACCCCGGTGTCTGGCTCACCACTGCACCAGCCTTCCTCTCTGAGAGTCACCCCGTCTTCCACGCTGCTGAGCAACTCGTTGAAATGAATGTGTCCACACCTGGCTCCTCTCTGGTGTTTTGCCATCTTTGTATGTGTCTATAAACTATCGGTGCCAGCTACTTACCCCTCTACTAATAGAAAACAAATAATTCATGGATTGCCTGGCACCGCTTTTCCTTTTTAAAAAAAACCCTACATTTATTGCTTGCTTGCTTCTTTTTTTTTTGCCACGTCTCTCCCCGTATTTACCATGAAAAACAACCTGCCTTATTTATGACTGTCTCATGTTTAAAACTTCTCCATTTATCACACTTTCTCCCATTTGCGTGGGGATTTAAATGCACCTTTTAATACTGGCCTGGGCCACTGATGTCACAGTTGCCTTTGTATGATGCCTGCAGAATGGATACATGATTCTATGACAGGCAGTTAAATACCCTATTATAAGACCCTGGTATAAGATGCAGATGATACATTAAAACCACGTGCATGCTTAATTTATGAGCCCAAGGTATTGCGTGCTCTGAAGTGCCATGTAGGTAAATGAATAAATAATGAAATATTTTTAATTGCCATAAAGCATTATGGAATCCACTGTATCCTCTCTTGGCTGTCAGAGCTTGCTGGCAACTTTGCATTTCTGAGTTGGAAGATTTTGTCCTGGTAACTCCCCTTTTCCCCATGGCATTGTTCTTCTGCATGTCCAAGTCAGAAAGTAATCTGTGGGGTTTTGTTTTATTCCAGACTCATTACAGGAATCTGATAATGACCTGACTTGGGGAGAGACTGTACAGTGAAATTATACAATTTCTCCATTAAAATTCAGCCCTCATAATTAAAATTATAATTAAAAATTAATTATGGAGCCTGACTCAGCATCCAGACACTAGATAGTCAGGGCACAATCCAACTCCCACTGAAGTCACTGGGAGTCTTTCCACACTGCTTGGGGTAATTCCATGAGGCCCCCAATGCCAGTCTCAGAGCACTGGTTCAGTGGAGTTGCTCCTAACCAATACCAGGGTAAATGAGTGTGTCCATTGCTCCATTTGGCTCAGTGGTTCTGTGCCATGAAGGAGAGCTTGCCTATACTATGTGTGTTGATATCAGCCTAATAAAAGGGGCTGCTTAGAATTTTTGGGATTTTACTTCTGCTGTCTTTTGTTCCCTGAGCCAAGACAGTGACCACATCTTTGTGGTGCCAAGAAGCAAATTTGTGGAATCATCTAGATCAGCAAAATCACCAAGCTCATAAATCAGGCTAGGTGTCGTTGTGCCCCATGGAGCCATCTTACGGGGAAGCGATGTTGGTTGCAGAATGCCTTCACTCTCAATAAATGTTCGCTATAACAAGAAATCCAATTTGCACAGAGGAACAACCAGGGACTTTTATGCTTCTTTAAAAACTAGGAGCCTGATCCTGCAGCTGTAATGATGTTTCCTTGCAGCATATTACTCAATCCTTATTGTGTGCTATCTGCAGTCTAGATTGGGGATGGTCCCTGGAAAACAACACAGACACAGCTGGAACTCAAACTGTGTGGATATACTTTTGACTCTGTGCAGTTTTCTTTACTAAAAGCCTCCTGTTTAAGAAAGGCTGAGTCCATATAATCATGACACTGATGTGAATAGATCCCTTGACGTCAGTGAGCCTAGACCCAGACGACTAAGGGCTACAAGATCGCAGGCCACATCCAGACTCCAAGATCCAAACATTCCAGAACTTTAGGTGGGAGTGGGGTTGTAAATACAGAGCCCAGATCTGAATTTCATGACCGGATATATCTCTGTAAATAGATACAACCAACATCTGTAGCTGGACCCTGCCAACCTTTGAGTTTGTTTAAATCCAGATCTGAATTTTGCAGCTTGGACCCATCTCTCCTGTAACCAGTATGTCACCGTATCCAAGTGTATCCTATTGTATAGGCTTAACTATGTCTATCAGGCAAGGTGCAGAATAAATACTCTGCCCACACATCTCCCCATACAAGCAAAAGCTGAGAATTCTGGGATTCTCCATGGACATAGTCTATTTTCCCACATTGTTAGCCACCTTATCACGGATTACCCTGTTGGCTGCATCAGGAGAACTGCTCAAGCACCATTTAACTGATCTGCCTTTCTCCCAGTACTGCACATAGGGCTGGCCAGTGTCTCCAGGGTCACAGCCAGCCTTGCTACAGAGAGGTGTAGAGAGGCAGGGAAAGCAGAGCAGAGACAGACCACAGCAATCGCCTGGCATTGGTGACCCCTGAAAAGGGCTATAGGAGAGGGTGAGGAATATCCTGGGGGCAAAGAACCTGGGTGAGAAATCCTGGGACAGAGAAAAACGTTGAGGCTGGGGAAAAGCAAGAAATCTTGAAGCCAAAGCACAGGGGAATTGGGGGTTGGCAGACTGGAGGAGCTGGAGAACCACTGTGCCTTGGGACTTTTTGGTTCATCATCCTGCTTTCTCAGCAGAAACGATGCTGAAGCCAGACACCCAGTCTTTTCTTCAGTCACTTATCCCATGTGGTTATCACCCTTGGTGGGGAAGGATCTCGTGGATTAGCTCTGGCTGCTCTGTATCTGTGGTGCTGACAGGCTCCGCTCTGTCTGGAAGAGATGAGCTGAGCAGCTGGTCCCCCTGAGGCTGGGAAGCAGTGAGCTCGCTTTCTGAATGTCAGCGCCACAATAAATACTCTGGGCTGAAGAGTCCTTAAGAAGGAACATGAGTGGGACCCTGTGTGTGGCTATTGTTTTAAGTTGGGGAAGAATGAGAGCCCTTGTCTGGAAAAGCCAAGGTCTTTGGCTTGAGTTCCAGGAGTGAAAGCGTCACAAGGAAGTTGTATAATATGGCTCTGTGAATAAGGCTCTAAACCAGGGATTGGCAACCTTTGGCACACAGCCCATCAGGGAAAGCTGCTGGCGGGCCGGGACGGTTTGTTTACCTGCAGCGTCCGCAGGTTTGGCCAATCGCAGCTGCCACTGGCCACGGTTTGCCGTTCCAGGCCAATGGGGGCTGTGGGAAGCGGCGTGGGCTGAGGGATGTGCTGGCCGCCACTTCCCGCAGCCCCCATTGGCCTGGAACGGTGAACCGCGGCCAGTGGGAGCTGCGATCAGTTGAACCTGCGAATGCTGCAGGTAAACAAACCGGCCCGGCCTGCCAGCGGATTTCCCTCATGGGCCGCATGCCAAAGGTTGCCGATCCCTGCTCTAAGGGTTGAGAAGGAAGGGTGGCTGTGTGCTTAAGTTACTGGAGTGGGACTCAGGCGACCTGGGTGCAATTCCAAACTCTGCCACAGATTCCCTGGGTGACCTCAGGCAAGTCAGTTGATCCCCCTGCACCTTACCTCGTCACCTGTAAAATGGGGAGAAAGGAAGAATCATTCTGTCTTGTCTCTATAGAGTGCAAGCTCTTCGGGGCAGGGATTATCTCTGACTGCATACAGTGCTTCATACAATTGCCTCCCAGCCTCAGCTGGGGCTTTTCGGTGCTACTGTAATATATATAGTAATGGTCTCTCTGCAAAATAGGAAGTCACTTTTCAAAAGCATTTGTTGGCCAAGGATATACAGGAGGGGTGTACTAGGTCACAGACCACTTTTCCTGGCATCTAGTGGTAAGGAAGTCGTCAACTTGAGACTCCATTACAGTTCTATCAAGCTTAGGCACTTTTATGGTGCCCATTACCATAGTAACTGAACAGCTCATACTCTTTAATGTATTTCTCTTCACAACATCCCTGCAAGGTAAGGACTGCTATTATCTTTTACAGAAGGGGAACTGAGGCACAGAGTGATTGAGGCCAGGTCTACACTAGGAAATTAGGTTGGTATAACTGTCACTCGGGGGTGAAAAATCCACCCCCCTGAGTGATGCAGTTAAAGCAGCCTAGCCCCGGTGTAGCCAGCACTAGGTTGATGGGAGAATTCTTCCGTCAACACAGCTATCACTTCTCAGGGAGGTGGGTACTGATGCCAATGGGAGAAGCCCTCCCATCAGTATAGGTAGCGTCTCCACTGAAGCGCTACAACTACGCTGCTGCAGCATTTTAAATGTAGACCTGCCCTAAGTGCCAGATTTTAAAAGGTATTTAGTTGCCTAAAGATGCAAATAGGCGCCTACTGGGATTCTCAAAAGTGCATCCGCAGTTTCTGGTCCTAACTCCTATTGATTTCAATGGGATTTAGGGCTTGTTTCCAGGAGGACATTGAAGAATGTTCATCCGAATTAACTAAAGGTGTGAATTTCAAGTGGATTAGTTAAACTTAATTAATTAAACCCCTTTGTGGACACTTTTTGGGCTGGTCTACAAAGTTAGGCTGACCCAGCTACATCACTCGGGTGTGAAAAATCCACACCCCTGAGTTACTTTGTTAAACCGACCTCATCCCTTGCATAGACAGCGTTAGGTTGATGGAAGACGCCTTCTTTCGACCTAGCTACCGCCTCTCAGGGAGACGGATTAACTACGGCAATGAGATGATCCCTCCTGTTGCTGTAGTGATTAGCTACACTGAAGCACTACAGCAGCACAGCTGCAACTGTGCCACTGTAGCGTTTTAAGTGTAGACATAACCTTGTTCAGAATTAAAGTAGACTTAATTCAGTTTAGTTTAATGCATGTTGGAAGTGAATTAAACTAAACTGAATTAAGGCCCCTTTCATTCTGAATAAGAGAGTCCACAAAGATCCACAAAGATGTTTAACTAAATGACATTGAAAGTTAATTTGGATTAATTTTCCTGAGTGCCCTTGTGTGTAGTCAAGCCCTTAAGCAGCTAATCTACTTAAGTGCTTTTCAAAATCCCACTGTGACGTTGTGCAGTCTATATGGTTTTATAAAAACATGATAATAAGTGAATATAATGTAACTGGGATATGCTTCATGCAAAAGGTCTCTTGTAAGGTATCATTACAAATCTTATAATCTACTGTGTGTGATCATCCTATATGTATAAATGTACCACTCTTGTATCTAAAACTAGAAATATAAAATATAACTCTGAGGGCCTATTGTAATTATGCAAAGTGTGGGCCATTAATGGTGGTTTGGAACCTTGATGACTCCCATTAACCAGGACCATTGTCTGCAGATGGGTGTGTTTTACCTGTGAGTCTTCCTGTATATGTGTGTGCTGGCAAGTGGGTAATGAAGTCTTGCAGTGACATATGACCATGTCACCTGAACTGGAATCTACCTTTAACCTGGTGCTTTTCCAGTGAGGGGGGTGGAAACCCAGAGGGACAAAAGGTTCCTGCCTTATGCAAAAGATATATAAAGGGGTGGAAGAGAACAAAGCAGGAGAGAGGAGAGCCATCATGAAGAATCCCCTAGCTACCACCTAAGCTGGAACAAGAGCTGTACCAGGGGAAAGAATTGTGGCCAGGCCTGGAAGGTGTCCAGTCTGAGGAAAAAACTTACTGAAGCATCTCTGAGGGTGAGATTATCTGTATTTAGTTTCATTAGACATAGATTTGCGCATTTTATTTTATTTTGCTTGGTGACTTACTTTGTTCTGTCTGTTACTACTTGGAATCACTTAAATCCTACTTTCTGTATTTAATAAATCACTTTTTACTTAGTAATTAACTCAGAGTATGTATTAATACCTGGGGGAGCAAACAACTGTGCATCTCTCTCTATCAGTGTTATAGAGGGCGAACAATTTATGAGTTTACCCTGCAGAAGCTTTATACAGGGTAAAATTGATTTATTTGGGTTTAGACCCCATTGGGAGTTGGGCATTTGAGTGCTAAAGACAAGCACACTTCTGTGAGCTGTTTTCAGGTAAACCTGCAGCTTTGAGGCAAGTAATTCAGACCCGGGGTCTGTGTTGGAGCAGATGGGAGTGTCTGGCTCAGCAAGACAGGGTGCTGGAGACCTGAGCTGGCAGGGAAAACGGGAGCAGAGGTAGTCTTGGCACATCGGGTGGCAGCTCCCAGGGGGGTTTCTGTGATCCAACCCGTCACACCCACTAAGCACCTATCTGTATCTTTAGGTGCCTAAATACCTTTAAAAATCTGGCCCTAAGCAACTTGCCCAAGGTCACACAAGAAGTCTCTTGCAGAGCTGGGACATGAACCTAGGGGCATGGCTACATTTGCAGATGTAGAGCGCTGGGAGTTAAACCAGCCTTCGGAGACCGCAGCAGGGAAAACGCTGCTGTATGTTTACACTCTCAGCTGGAAACGCACTGGCGTGGCCACATTAGTAGCTCTTGCAATGCCACAAAGAGCAGTGCATTGTGGTAGCTATCCCAGCATGCAAGTGGCTGCAACATGCTTTTCAAATGTGGGGGAGGGAGGGGGTGGAGTGTGACAGGCAGGGGCGGCTCCAGGCACCAGCGCAGCAAGCGCGTGCCTGGGGTGGCAAGCCGCGGGGGGCAGCCTGCCGGTCCCTGTGAGGGCAGCAGTCAGGCTGTGTTCGGCGGCGTGCCTGCGGGAGGTCCGCTGGTCTCGCGCTGTCGGCGGCAATTCAGCGACGGGGACGCTGAAGGCGCAGCACCGGCGGACCTCCCACAGGCGTGCCGCCGAAAGCCACCTGACTGCTGTGCTTGGGGCGGCAAAAAACATAGAGCCGCCCCTGGTGACAGGGAGTGTGTTGTGTGTATGTGGGGGGACAGAGAGTTGGTTTTTGGGGTNCCGGTGAGGGCAGCAGTCAGGCTGTGTTTGGCGGCGTGCCTGCGGGAGGTCCGCTGGTCTCGCGCTGTTGGCGGCAATTCAGCGGCGGGGACGCTGAAGGCGCGGCACCGACGGACCTCCCATAGGCGTGCCGCCAAAAGCCACCTGACTGCTGTGCTTGGGGCGGCAAAAAACATAGAGCCACCCCTGGTGACAGGGAGTGTGTTGTGTGTATGTGGGGGGACAGAGAGTTGGTTTTTGGGGTGCTGAGAGTGTGTCAGCATGCTGTCTTGTATGTTCAGACAGCAGCAGATCCCCCTTACCTCCGCCTCTCTCTCTCACACACACACGGCAAGCAGCATTCCACAGTAATGGTTGCTTTGTCCCAGAGCAGATAAGCAGCCGGCTGTCAGAAACGGAGCTTTGAAAGGGGATATCCGCATTCCTACAGCGGAGTTCAAAACAATGACAGGAGTGGCCACTTGACTTAAGGGGATTATGGGACATTTCCAGAGGCCGATCACAGTGCAGTAATGCAACACCTTGTTCACATTGACGCCCGAGCGTTTCAGCCGAGGCGCAGCAAGCGTTATGCTTCTCGTGGAGGTGGATTATCAAGAGCGCTCCAGCTGCAGAGTCCAGGTGCTCTAAGTGCCTTGCCAGTGTGGATGGGTGGGGAGTTGGGCACCTGGGGCTGCTTTAATGTGCTCTAACTCACAAGTGTAGCCATGCCCTAGGTCTCTCAAATTAGGGCTAGTGCCCTAGCCACTAGACAGATGTCTTCTCACTCTTCCACACTCCATACCCTGCATGATGACTGTTAACCTCACAGACACAACCTGTAGGTAAGGTTTTATTTTTCTTCTTAGTAACAGCAACTGGGGGCATCTTGCTTGGATTCTGTTAATCTTTATTAATATTATGAATCTAACCCCACTTTTTCATTTTGGGCACAGCATTCCAAGAACAGCAGATGAACTAACTAGTCGTGGGTGTGCTGGCCAAGACCTTCATCCCTGGGTTGCTAAATCTCAGCCATGGGGAGGAGCTCTTGTGGGCAGGGCCGGCGCAACCCATTAGGCGATCTAGGCGGTCACCTAGGGTGCTGCTATTTTGGGGGGCGCCGGCGCCCCAGCCGTCCATTCAATTTTGGGGGCGGGACCTTCCGCCGCCGCTGTTGGGGGGGGCATTTTGGGGGCGGGACCTTCCGCCGCCTAGGGCGCCGGAAGAGCTGGCGCCGCTACTGCTTGTGGGAGAGGGCACAGTGTTGTGCCAGAGAGGGGAGGTAGCAAGTGCATCCTCTGCTGGGATCAGCATGTAGGGAATCTCTAGATAGGTCATAAACATTCTGCTGCTGCAATGTGACATGGATGGATGGGAGGCCCAAATAACATTTGTCTTGCACCATGTCATTAATAAATCCATCCCATCAATAAACACCGTAACAGTTTGAGTAATGCCGTTCCTATGCCTGAGGTTGGTACTGTGATGCAATGTAATGGGCTGCTAGGACTTTTACTGCACTTAGGCCAAGAGAATAAGGAGGTAAAGAGTGGGTCAAGTATTGCCCTCACGTGCCCATGGAGCCTCAGCCTTACTATGTAAGATTAATGTTCTAGTAGTGCCCACAGGCTCTGACTGGAGCTGGTTGAATGTCAGTACTTTTGTTCCGGGGGAAATTCAGAAAAAGAATTGAGTTGGGTTTTGCAACCAAAATAATCATGTTTGAAATTTCCCACAGAAGGGAAATGTGGGGGGGGGGGGGGAGGGAATCTCTCAAATGAATCAAAACACTTTGTTTAGACAATTTCTAAAACCAAATTGACCCTGGGAGCCCAAACTCCAAAGCGCCAGGCTAATATCTGGCTCCCAGCTCCTTGTCAGCCGGGAGCCTGGAAGCACTGGGAGCCATGGCTGAGCTGGGAACCTGGCAGCTTGGGAGCTAGGGATCCCAGCTCCATTGCAGGGAGCCTGGAAAGCCTCAGGGCCCCATCTTGGGCTGCTGAACCCAGACTAGAGCCATGGCTTTCGAGCTCCTTGTTGCAGAATGAGGAGGGATGGTAGGGCTGTCCCAGAGCCAGCGATCTGGTAGGCTCAGGCTCTGAGGCAGTCCACACATAGTGAGGCTGTCCCAGAGCCACAGACCCTGCGAGCATTGGGGTTCTCAATTCTGTGGCAGACCGTATGGTCAGGCTGCCTCAGAGCCACAGACCACATGAGTCTGAGCTCTCTTGGTGTCTGACAGTTTGTCGAAACCGAGACGCTTCCACCAAACATTTCCATTTTGATAATTCGGCATTTTCCAACTATAACTTGCTTCATCGGAAAATTCCCAATCAGCTCTGAATCATGCCTAATCTAATGTGTGGGTGCTGTGCATCCCCACAGAGAATCTACAGTCTAAGGAAGAGTTGTAGAGGGGATGTGATTAGCAAAGAGCTGGGCTGAGTACATTAATAACGGAGATTTGTTTTTCACAGACTAAAGCCAGAAGGCATCACTATGATCATCTAGTCTGATCTCCAGTATAGACAGGCCATCACCTCCCTGGTAAACTATTTCAATGTTTAATCACCCTCCCTGCTCGGAAACTGCATCTTATTTCAACGCTGAATGTATCTAACTTCAATTTCCAGCCCCTGGATCTTGTTATGCCTTTGTTAGCAAGGTTGAAAGTCTCTCACTATCAGATCTCTTTACCACATGTCAGTACCTACATGCAGTGATCAAGTTACCGTTCAGCCGTCTCTTCGAGGAGCTGAATAAATTGAGTTCCGTAAGCCTCACATCGTAAGATTTGTTTTCCAGCCCCTGAATCATTTTTGTGGACCTCCCTTTGAACTCTCTCCAGTAATTCCACGTCCTTCTTAAAGTGTGAACACCAGAACTGAATGCACTGTTCTAATAGTGGTCTTACCTATGCTGTGTACAGAGGCATGATCATTTCCCCATTTCTACTTGATATTCCCCTTTTTGTACATCCAAGGATCGCATTAGCCCTTTTTGCATTGCATTGCTCTGCTGGGCTGGACAGACAACTTGCATTGCACTGAGACCTCTGGTTGAGATAGTAATCTAGTGTGACTCCTGAATCACTGCTTTTCCAAGACAGAATCTCCTGTTCTCTAGCTATAACCTGTGTTCTTGGTCCCAGATGCATTTGGCTGTGTTAAAATGCATTTTGCTGGGTTGTGCCCTTAACCCAAGTGATTCATAATATAATATATGGAGATATACCTATCTCATAGAGCTGGAAGGGACCCCGAAGGGTCATCGAGTCCAGCCCCCTGCCTTCACTAGCAGGACCAATTTTTGCCCCNGTGCATTTGGCTGTGTTAAAATGCATTTTGCTGGGTTGTGCCCTTAACCCAAGTGATTCAGATCACTCCATAACAGTAACTGTCCTCCTCCAATCTTTGTCTTCTGCAAACTTTACCAGTAAAGATTTCATATCCTCTAGAACCTTGATTAAAAGTATTAAATAGCATTGGACCAAGGGGAGACCTCGCTGGAAATGGCCATTGATATCTCCCCATCAACAACTACATTTTGAGATCTAGCTGTAAGACACTTTAATCCATCTAATAGCGCCTGTTAATTCCATATAAAACAAGTTTTTAATCAAAATATCATGTGGCACTAAGTCAAATGCCTTTGAGAAACCCAAGTACTATATATTATATCAACAGTTATCTTTATCACCCAGATCTGTAACCTTATCAAAAAGAGACAAGTTTGTTTGACAAGACCCACCTTTCATAAAACCATGTTGACTGGTATTAATTTTATTTTTAGACTCAAATTCCTTTTTGATAGAGCCTGAATTAACTGTTCCATTATTTTCCCCAAGATCAATGTCAGGCTAACCACTCTGTAATTACCTGAATCACCCCTTTTATCCTTTTAAAATATTGGAATTAAGTTGGCAGTCCTCCAGTCCTTTGGCATGTCCCCATTTTCCCGTGATTTGTTAAAAATTAACATTAGTGGTTCAGAGCGCTCCTCAGCTAGTTCCTTTGGGACTCCTGGGGGTAAGTCATCCAGGCTTATTGATTTGAAAACGTTTGATTTTTAGCAGATGCTGCCTCCCCTCCTCCTGCTTCCTTTCAAACACAGCACAGAAATAGCTATTGAACATTTCTGCCTTCACTGCATCGCTATTTGTGTCTTCACTTTCACTGTTGCCATATGGCAAGGGGGTTGTACTCCCAATGGAGCACGTTAGTTATCCCTTGTGTCCTAAGGTGGCCTGTACTGGATTACACAACATAATTATCAGAGATGATTCGGGACCACTCTCCTTCCCCTCAGCTCCAAATACTGGATCTGGATACATTTCTGAACATGCTGCTTACAATTATATCTTTGTAACTCTCCCTACCAGGAATGACCAGGATTATATTTGTGTGTTCAATGGATGTAATAACCTGGTGCAAGCTGTAAAACCATTACATCTCCCATATCATTACCATACCTCCCCTTGGCTCCTCATCCCAGGCTCTTTTCCTGGTCAGTCCCTGTCTCCCCTCCTCCCAGCTTCCAGTTCCCTTGCCTGTTCCAGTCTCTCCTCTCTCCTGACTCCTCATCCGATCTCAATGTAGTTTTCCCCCATCTTCCCTCCCAGCTCTTTATGTCCATCTCCTTGCACACTAATCCCAGTCTATTCCTGTCACAAGGTGAGCTGACCATTTAAGAGAATTGGGTTCTGCTCCACCTCTGCCTAGTTATCCGCCCTGGCTGGAGCTGCCTGCAGTGAGGGACAAAAGTAGATTTCAGAGGACGAGGCTTAAGGAAATGCTAAAACAGCAGAAACTTGGGTTTTAGGAAAGAACTGTTGAGCCTAACAAGAGGCTGAAACCACTGTGTGTGTTTGGGGGGGGGATACTTGTTTTGGTTTAAGGTGACATTTGAACTGTTTGAAAAAAACAGACCCCGTGAAGGGGTGTAATTTGACTTGAACAAGAGTCAGGGACAATTTTAGGGAACCCCAAGAGGGGGAAACTGGGGCAACAGCAGAGTCGGATACCAGGTCAGATAAGACCCAATTATACCTCCTTCTCCCTGTTTCTTTCCCTGCCTGAGGTGCCACCCCACCAGATCCTTATCCCAATCTATTCCCCCGCCTCCAGATCCAGTTCTTGTCCCCTCTGCATTCCAGTCAGACTATTTCCTCCTTCTGGTTCTACTTCTGGCTGCTTAGGCTCCAACAGGGGGAGCATTGGGAGCACAAGAGAGACAATTTCTCTCTCTCAGTTCCTGTGCCTAGTGCCAGAGCTGCCCAGAGCAGCAACTGCAGGATAAGTCCTGCTCAGCCGGTGCCCAGGGGAGATAGAGTTTGGCAGCTGAGTTATCCAAAAATTCTAACACGTCTCTGAGCATGTGCAAACTGCAGTTTTTGACAGGCTTATAACTTGGCCATAGTTCAGGTCGGGGTAGTAAATAGCCCACAGAAACCAGACATTCGTTTGGTTGTGTTGTTGAAACCAGTGTTAGCATGTTTCAGTCGGACCCGCTGACCCAGTGGTGGGACCACTCGCCACTGATAGGGCCCTGGGCTGGGACCCAGTGGAATAGGATGGGCCCTGGTCCCCCTGCTGCCAAACCCACCCCTGAGATGGCAGCCTACCCACCTTAGGCTGGATGGCCTGTCTGTGTTTGCTGTCTACCCCAGCCAGCAAGATGGGTTATAGACTGAGCTCCTGTACTCAATTTGAGACCCACTGTGGATGGGGCATGGGTCGCCTCTGGCTGGGCTAGTTCTACTTCTGCTGAATTGACCATGAAGGCAGCTTTTAGGTAGCCATTGCTTTCAGACAGAGGTAAACTGTTCCAATTTGGAATATTTGCATTATTGTGCTGTTGCTGTGGGAGAGAATGGTAGCCCTCTGTACAGCTGGCCACTCAACTCAAAAGGATTTGACACGTCAGTTTTCAAACTTATCCCTCTTTTTTTTTTTTATTGCCAAGGGATGGAGCAGAAGCTACAGGAGTCCTTGTTGTGCAGTCTCGGTTCCTTCTCTTATTTTATCTGATAGTTTTCTTGCAGACTGTCACCACAGGCACTCGATCAAATTCATCCTTGTGCACCTAATGTTGTCATCTGTTGCTGCTCTCTTCATTTCCTGATAGCTGTGTGCAAGTTCTGAAACAGCTTTGTCTTAAGCTGTGCTTTGGTCCTTTATTCAAGTCAAATAAGTCCAGAACCAAAGGGTTTTAGTAGTGAAGATCATCAAACCCATCTTGGTTGTGACATAAGACAGTATTTGAACCCAGGTTTCTTCAGCAGAATTTTGGATGTCTTAACCATTCATCTTCTGCTGGGTGCTCCAGGTATGACCAAGGCGCGTGCACTTGCTGTGCTGCTGAAAGGATTAATAGTGTCTAAGGTAAATAGATACTCTAGAAACATAAGCATCTTCTAGTGTCTGAGGCCTGTCCTGGCTTCTCAGGTGGTTACAAAATCTGGGCTGCATGGCATAAGGTGGGGTGTTATCTACTTGTCTGGGGCTTGCATCTTGTAGTGTTTTTAAACAATGTACGAGATCAAGGTTTTTCCTATGAGTTTCAATGAGACATTTCAAATCTTCTTTCATTTCAGCTGCCTTCTGGCTGGCTCCTCGTCTGGTGACTGTACCGGCCAGGGAGAACACTGGTTTTCTTCTGCTGAAGAACGTGGCGCAGAAGTTTATCTGAATTTGTGATTTTAGTTTGGTGTCTCTTGAATTTTGAGCAGCAGCATTAGGTACCGTTGTGACTGGCAGATCAGTGCCAAAGAGAACTGTGAGCGGTTACCATTGAAATCTGCTAATTCCTGAGGTTATTTAAGGTTCCCGCATGAATTTCCCATAAAAACTACCACAGCTCTGAGCAGAATCTAAGCGGAATGGCAGCTATGGGTGCTCAAAATCTTTGAAAAACTGGTCACTAGTTTTCAAATCTCTTTTGAGGAGCTGTAGGCCCGGGCACCCCATCAGTGCCAGTGAAAGTCACAAAGATGGGCCCTGAGGACAACCCAGAGGTTTTCTTGATGGCTGAGCAAGTGGCGATGGTAGCCTAGTGCTCCCCTGACCAGTGGGCCACCATGTTGGTATCACACATGACTGGGCCAGTGCAGACCTCATACTGGGGGCTGGATGTGGTGTTTGCCCAACTACGCGCAGGTGAAAGCAGTCGTACTTGACTACCTCAGCATCATGGTGGAGCCCTTCTGACCGAGGTTCCATGGGGAGAAATACCCCCAGGGAGCCTGGCCCCACGTGGTCACCCAGAAACGAAGAGACCAATGCTGGAGGTGGTTAAAGCAGGAGATTCAGACTGGAGTTACGAGGTCTGAGCTCAGCGTGATGGAGCAGCTTGCTCACATACTTCCAGCTGGGGGTAGGGACTGAGCGCTCAAATGCTGGCCAGAGTTTGTAGCCGATGCACTCCAGCTGACGGAGAATTATTTAGCAGCAGAGATGGCGCTGACTGCCTCACACGAGCAACTGCCTGAGACCAAGGAGGCCACTCGACTCCAGGGAGAGCCCAACCAGGGGAACCAGCAATCAGACAGGAAGGGCGCAGCAAGCCGCTGAGCCCTGGACTAGTCCCCAGTGGGAAACTCCAGCATCGCAGGCCTGAGCCCGGACAAAAAGTGGCTCTTGGGACCCTGTGGGCTCCTCTGCTGGGAAGCCAAGGGGCTGGGGAGCAGACAAGTCACATAGATTCATAGATTCTAGGACTGGAAGGGACCTCGAGAGGTCATCGAGTCCAGTCCCCTGCCCTCATGGCAGGACCAAATACAGTCTAGACCATCCCTGATAGACATTTATCTAACCTACTCTTAAATATCTCCAGAGATGGAGATTCCACAACCTCCCTAGGCAATTTATTCCAGTGTTTAGGAAGGGAAGGGAAGGGCTATCTCAGATATCCGGTCTGAGCCAGCGGCCAGACAGCCAGCAGTGGGGGTTTGCTTTTCATGTTCCACCAAGACCTCTGCTCCATCCCTTTGGCAACATGTGCAACAGCTGCTGGGGTGGAGACTGCTGTTCCATCTTTGTGACAGCATATAGCAGCAGCAGGCGCTCTTCCAGGGCTACATGTCAGCCCTTCCTTTCTCATGACAGTCCTTATGTATCCATGAAAGTGGCTGCCTCCCTGGTCCATTTCTACTATGGGAATCCCCCAGTTTAGGGATGCCATGTAAGAGATCCTAAGGTCTGAAATTAGCAGGGCATTGTGGAAAATAGCAGGAACTGCCAGTTTCTTTCACATATGGATGATGGAGTAGCTCCTATGCATACAAACAGATTTCCATTGTGGGAAAAGGCCAGTAAATTCAGATTCCAAGAACACACACTCTGTAAAATACAGGGGACAAGAATATAGGTGCATAGACTGTGTTTCTAATGGAGATTTATTGGCCTTTTGTGTAATGAAAAGGTGCACATAATACTGGGCTGTCAGTTAAAAAAGATGGTGTTTTGGCTGCAGCCGACTGATTTTATGCAGACTAGCAGTAACCCTGAGCTATAAATATTTCAGGCTAAATTCTAAAAACTGGGGCCTGAAACAACTCCTATTCTCCGTGTGTCAGGCAAAAGGGGACCTGGAACACACATTCACCAGTGGGTTACACTTACTCACGGAAAACTCCCATTGACTTTAATAAGAGTTTTGCCAGAGTAAGGACTGAGGAAAGAGTCCAGTATTTGGCCCTTAGGTTTTGTTTTCTTTAACATTCTCTTTGGAAGGAGGGACTGGATTAATGGTCTACACCTCAGGTACACAATAACTGGACTCCTTGCAAACGCAGGTTCAACTCAGAGCAGATTTAACACAGCCCTTCAGCCTGCAGAAGGAGATATAGCTAGAGTCATTGAAAAGTTGAGGCAATGCTGCGCTGTACGCATATTAGAGATCTCATGGTACAATTACTAAAATGTAAGGATTTCCCCAGTGAATGTTCTTAGCCCAAATATCTTTCTACCTACCTACAGCTGTGCACTTGATGTCTGCTGCCTTTCACTGCACAGGTAGCTGAATTTCAGTGGTGTGGTTTATGTGACTATGGGGCTACTTATGATAGTAAGGGTATGCCTATGTAAACAGGGGAATGGTCATAAAATCATAGGGTTAGAAGGGACTGTAATAGTCACCTAGTCTAACCCCCTGCCAAGATGCAGGATTTGTTGTGTCTAAACCATCAAAAACAGATGGTTATCCAGCCTTCTTTTTGGAAGCTCCTTTGCGGGAGGTTGTCAAAACTCCCTAGGCTGTCTGTTCCATTGTCCTACTATTTTTACCGTTAGGAAGCTTTTCCTGAGATTGAATCTAAATCTGCTATGCTGTAGTTTGAGCCCATTGCCTCTTGTCCTGCCCTCTGTGGCAAAAGAGAACTTTTCTCCCCCCTTTTTTTTTAATGGCGGACTTTCAAGTATTTGAAGACTCCTATCGTGTCCTCCCTTAATCTCTTTTACAAACTAAACATACCTAGTTTCTTCAGCCTTCGCTCATCTGGCTTGCATTCCATCCCTTGGTCACTCGCCTCTGGATCCTTTCCAGCTTCTCTACATCCTTTCTATACCTTGGTGACCAAAATTGGACACAGCACTCCAGCTGAGGCCTAACTAGCACCGAGTAGAGCAGTATTATCCCTTCCTATGACTTGCATGCTATGTCTCTGTTAATGCAACCTAAAATTACATTTGCGGGGTTTTTTTCTTTGTGGTTTTTTTTTTTTTTTTTTTTGCAACAGCATCGCATTGCTGACTCATGTTGAGGTTGATATTCCACTACTCCCAGATCCTTCTCAGCAGTGCTGCTGCCAAGCCAGTTATCCCCCATTCTGTATTTGTTCATTTGGTTTTTCTTCCCTAAGTGTAGCACCTTACGTTTGTCTTTGTTTAATTTCATTTTGTTGTCTATAGCCCTGTTCTCTGATTTATCAAGATCCCTCTGAATCTTAACTCTATCACCAAAGTGTTGTGTCACCTGTAGATTTGTTCAGTTTGCTCTCTCTTCCGACATCCAGGTCATTAACAAAGATGTTAAACAACAGTGGACCCAGAACAGATCCCTGTGGAACCCCCCTTGAGACTCCTCCCCTCCAATCTGACATTCCATTAATAGTTACTCTTTCTCTGTGGTTGTTGAACCAATTATGTATCCACTTAATGATAGTTCCACTGAGCCCGCATTTCTCCAGCTTACTTATCAAATGTCATGTGGCACTGTGTCAAAAACCTTGCTGAAGTCTAGGTATATTATGTCTACCACATCCTCCCCATCCATAAAACCAGTTACCTTGTCAAAGAAGGAAATTAAGCTGGTTTGGCATGATTTATTCTTAGTAATCCATGCTGACTGCTAGTGATTACCTCTTCATCCTCCAGGTATCTGCAAATTGAATGTTTTATATACTGGTCTAGTAGCTTTCCAGGGATCAAAGTCAGGCTGACTGGTCTATAATTCCCCAGCTCCTCCTTTTACCTCTTTTTAAAGATGGGCACTACATTCGCCCTTCTCCAGTCTTCTGGGACTTCTTCATGTCAGCCATGAGTTTACAAGTATTATGGCCAGTGGCTCCAAGATTTCTTCAGCTAATTTCTTCAGTACCTTGGGGTGAATAGCATCAGGCCTTGCTGCCTTGAATTCATTCAAATAGGTCAGAAGATCTCTGATGCGTTCTTTACTTATCCTGAGCTGCATCCCTTCCTCTTTGTTTATAACTTTGCTAATCGTCTGCTCACATATTATTTTTTGTGATAAAACTGAAGCAAAGTAGGCAGTGAGCAGTTCTACCTTCTTATCTTCTGTTACCAGCTTACCTTCTCCATTGAGCAGCGGACCCACACAATCCCTTTCTTTTTTGTCTGACGTAGTTGAAGAACCCCTTCTTGTTGTTTCTAACATTCCTTGCTAACTGTAACTCATTCTTTCCCTGGCTTTCCTGATTTTTGTCCCTACAGACTTGTGCTATTCCCATGTATACTTCCTGAGCCCTGGGGGTTAGGTCGAATTTATCCACGTTAGGTCGATTTTATAATGAATGCATCTACACAAGCAACCCCGTTCCGTCGACGTAAAGGGCTCCTAAAATCGACTTCTGTACTCCTCCCCAGTGAGGGGAGTAGCGCTAAAATCAACCTTGCTGGGTCGAATTTGGGGTAGTGCGGAAGCAAATCAACGTTATTGGCCTCCGGGAGTTATCCCAGAGTGCTCCAATGTGACCGCTCTGGACAGCACTTTCAACTCCGATGCACTAACCAGGTACACAGGAAAAGCCCCGGGAACTTTTGAATTTCATTTCCTGTTTGGTCAGCGTGGCGAGCTCAGCAGCACAGGTGACCATGCAGTCGCCTCAGAATCGCAAACAAGCTCCAGCATGGAGCAAATGGGAGACACTGGATTTGATTTCTGTATGGGGAGAAGAATCTGTGCACGCAGAACTCCGATCAAAAAGAAGAAATGCTAATATATATGCCAAAATCACACAGGGCGTGATGGACAGAGGCTACAACAGGGACACACAGCAGTACAGCGTGAAAGTCAAGGAGCTCAGGCAAGCCTACCATCCAACAAAGGAGGCAAACAGTCGCTCTGGATCAGAGCCCCATACATGTCACTTCTATGATCAGCTGCATGGCATTCTAGGAGGGGGCCTTACCACTACCCCACCACTGTCCGTGGACACCTGCAAGGGGGGAGTCTCACACAACACAGAGGAGGATTTTGTGGATGAGGAAGAGGAGGAGGAAGAGGAGGAGATGCACAGCAGGCAAGCGGTGAATCTGTTTTCTCCAGCAGCCAGGACCTTTTCATCACCCTGGAGCCAATACCCTCCCAAGGCGGGATCCCCGACCCTGAAGGCGGAGAAGGCACCTGTGGTGAGTGCTCATTTGTACGGGGTTTAAAAGCAATAGTGTTTAATGTTTGGTTTGCCCTGAAGACTTGGGATGCATTCGCGGCCAGTACAGCTACTGGAAAAGTCTGTTAACGTGTTTGGGGATGGAGCGGGAATCCTCCAGGGACATCTCCATGAAGCTCTCCTGGAGGTACTCTGAAAGCCTTTGCAGAAGGTTTCTGGGGAAGGCTGCCTTATTTCGTCCTCCACAGTAGGACACTTTCCCACGCCAGGCCAGTAGCAAGTAGTCTGGAATCATTGCAGCACAAAGCATGGCAGTGAATGGTCCTGGGTTTTGGTCGCACTCAAGCAACATTCGGTCTATATCTTTCTGTGTTAGCCTCAGGAGAGTGATATCATTCATGGTCACCTGTTTGACATAGGGGAATTTTTGTAAGGGAACAGTAAAAGGATTCTGTTCATGCTGGGCTTTTTGCGCTTGGTTAAAAGGGATCATACCTGAGAATAGCCACGTGGCAGGGGGAGGGGTGAAGGGATCATCCCAAATAGCCACGCGGAGGGGTAGGGGGAGGTGTGTGCTGCACATCCACCCAAAAACCGCAGCCCCTCCGTTTAAATGGCAAACCCAACCGGCATTGCTTGCTATGGGAAAGGAGGGTGCTGCAGTTTGAAACCATTCCCACATGTTATGAAGGCGAAAGAAGCCAACCCCGCGTACCCTTTGGCTTATCATGGCTGCCTGGAAACCGAATTCTGTTGCCCAGCCATGTGTGATGTATCACCATACCGGCAGGCGCTCAATATAAAAGGCAAAATGCGACCTTGTACCTAAAGCACATGTGCTGTCTGCTGTGAATTGCTTGATTCACTGTGAAAGGGTCTCCCTTTTGTTCTCAGAAATGTATCATCTTAAATTTTACTCTCCCTTTTTATCCCCCCTCAGGTGCAAATGTTTCTATGCTCCCCCTATCATCTCCGTCCTTGAGGTTATTGCAGATTAGAAGGCGAAAAAACCGCACTCGCGATAACATGTTTTCCGAGCTCATGCAGTCCTCCCGCACTGATAGGGCACAGCTGAATGCATGGAGGCATTCGGAGGCAGAGTCCAGGAAAGCATTAAGTGAGTGTGAAGAGAAGAGGCAGGATGCAATGCTGAGGTTAATGGGGGAGCAAACAGATATGCTCAGGCGTCTGGTGGAGCTGCAGGAAAGCCAACAAGATCACAGACTGCCGCTGCATCCACTGTACAACCGCCTTCCCTCCTCCCCAAGTTCCATATCCTCCTCACCCAGATGCCCAAGAACGCGGTGCGGGGAGGCTCTGGGCACCCAGCCACTCCACTCCAGAGGATGGCCCAAGCAACAGAAGGCTGTCATTCAAACAGTTTTGATTTGTAGTGTGCCTACAATAAGCAATGTGGCCTTGTCCTTCCCTCCTCCCCTCCTCCCCCACCCCACCCTACCTCACCCGGGCTACTTTATCAGTTATCTCCCTTTTTTTTTTAATTAATAAAGAAAGAATGCATGGTTTCAAAACAATAGTGACTTTATTTCCTTTGCCAGCTGTGATCGAAGTGGGGAGGTGGTTGGCTTACAGGGAATTAAAATCAAGAAAGGGGGCGGGTTTGCATTAAGAAGAAACACACACAACTGTCACACCATAGCCTAGCCAGTCATGAAACTGGTTTTCAAAGCCTCTCTGATGCGCAGCGCGCCTACCTGTGCTCTTCTAATCGCCCTGGTGTCTGGCTGTTCAAAATTGGTAGCCAGGCGATTTGCCTCAACCTCTCACCCTGCCATAAACGTCTCCCCCTTACTCTCACAGATATTATGGAGCACACAGCAAGCAGTAATAACAATAGGAATATTGGCTGCGCTGAGGTCTAACCTAGTCAGCAAACAGCGCCAGCGAGCTTTTAAACGTCCAAAGGCACATTCTACCACCATTCTGCACTTGCTCAGCCTATAATTGAACTACTCCTTACTACTGTCCAGGCTGCCTGTGTATGGCTTCATGAGCCATGGGAGCAAGGGGTAGGCTGGGTCTCCAAGGATAACTATTGGCATTTCAACATCCCCAACAGTAATTTTCTGGTCTGGGAAGTAAGTCCCTTCTTGCAGCTGCTCAAACAGCCCGGAGTTCCTAAAGATGCGAGCATCATGCACCTTTCCCGGCCATCCCACATTGATGTCAGTGAAATGTCCCTTGTGATCCACCAGTGCTTGCAGCACCATTGAGAAGTACCCCTTGCAGTTTACATACTCGTTGGCAAGGTGGTCTGGTGCCAAGATAGGGATATGGGTTCCGTCTATTGTCCCACCACAGTTAGGGAAACCCATTGCAGCAAAGCCATCCACTATGACCTGCACATTTCCCAGAGTCACTACCCTTGATAGCAGAAAGTCAGTGATTGCATTGGCTACTTGAATCACAGCAGTCCCCACAGTAGATTTGCCCACTCCAAATTGATTCCCGACTGACCAGTAGAAGTCAGGTGTTGCAAGCTTCCACAGAGCTATTGCCACTTGCTTCTCAACTGTCAGGGCAGCTCTCATCTTGGTATTCCTAAGCTTCAGGGCGGGGGGAAACAACTCACAGAGTTCCAGGAAAGTGGCCTTACGCATGCGAAAGTTTCGCAGCCACTGGGACTCATCCCACTGGGTTCCACCAGTCTGTGCTTGTTTGCCAGGCCCAGAATCAGCATTCCACTGTATCAACCAGCCCCACTGCCACCATGATGTCCCAATTGCCACATCCCGTGCTTTCAGGAACGTCTGTGTCCATGTCCTCCTCACAATCATCCTCGTGCTGCCGTCTCTTAGTGTGGAAGTAGAGAAAAGGATAAAGGGAATTTGAATGCAGATATCTTAGTTTCTAGGAATAGAGCAAGAGTCAGGCTAAAACTAGCTCTAATAATGCGAGATTTCAAGGCAGGACCTGGGCAACTGGAAAGCGAGTGAAAAAAACTGTAAGAGATACTGTTTTTCGACCTTGTGTTAGATAAGAATGGAATACAGACTGTAGCAGGAACTCCTGAGAAAAGTAAGATATCAGAAGGAATATGTATACACAAGATGCGGTTGTTGATCATTATTGTCTGTAACAAAAGGTATAAATGCTTGCCCTAATTGTTTATCTAATGGAGACCTGCCTCGGGAGGGGGAACCCCTGCCTGTGTGTACTCTCCCGTGCATATTGCAATTGCTCGTAATAAAGCTGCCTCTGGCTTGTTGCTTTAAACTCAGAGTAAGGACTTTGTTTTCCTCCACATTAGCCAGGTTCTGCACATACTGCAGTATAATGCGCGAGGTGTTTACAATGCTCGCAACAGCAGCGGTGAGCTGAGCGGGCTCCATGCTTGCCGTACTATGGCATCTGCATGAGTAACCCAGGAAAAAAGGCGTGAAATGATTGTCTGGAGTTGCTTTCACGGAGGGAGGGAGGGAGGGGAGACTGACGACATGTACCCAAAACCACTCGCGACAATGTTTTTGCCCCATCAGGCATTGGGAGCTTAACGCAGAATTCCAATGGGCAGAGACGGCGGGAACTGTGGGATAGCTTCCCACAGTGCACCGCTCCATGAGTCGATGCTAGCCACGGTNGCACTCCGCCGACTTAATGCGCTTAGTGGGGACATACACGATTGACGCTAAAAAATCGATTTCTAAAAATCGACTTCTATAAAATCGACCTAATTTCGTAGTGTAGACATACCCTTAGTGACATGCCCCTCCATCCATTTCCTGTATGTATCCCTTATGGTTTGTAGATAGCTAAAAGCTCCTTGTGTAGCCACACTAGCCTCCTGTGGCTCTTCTTATCTTTCCTCTGCATCGGAATAGCATAGTCCCGCTATTGTGAAGAACTTTCCTGGCTTCTGTGCTACACCGGAGCAATCGGACAGCAAAAGGATCTGAGTCCTCACTCTAACTCCCTTTACCGGGATGCCTGCCTGACCTTGAGGACTTCTCTTCCATTCTCCCATGCGGCAGAGTCCTCATAACCCTGATAAGGCTGGGCCCAGCATTCCTGAGAGCCTTAACTCCCAGTCTTGTTGTGGTCACTTAGGAGAGGGGCTAGGGTGTCCCTACTCCAGGGTACTCTCTCTACACTGACCACTGAACTCAAGAAAAATCACAGCCTATTCCTCACATGTCCCAGGCCTCCCTCCCAGGACTTAGCTGCGCTGCGGTGATACCACGAGTAAGACCTCTGCTGTTGGGGTGGCCGCATGCCCTCAGGCTCCAGGTGGCAGGACCCTACTCCCCAACATCAGCCCTCCTCTTCGGTTCGCATTTCCCTCTGCCCCCCCTCAAGTTTGGCCTTCAAGGCCCTTGTGTCTGGAGACAACTCCCTCCACTGGGCCCTCTCTGCCCAGGCCCCCATCTTGCTCGCTCTCCCCAGCTGCTCCCCACCCTTCGCTCCAGTATTACTTGTGGCACAGCCAGCATCCGGTATCCCAACTAAAAGATCTCCCCAGAAGCCTACTGACCTGGATGGATCCCTACTCCAGGGAAGTGGACTCTCCAATAGAAAAGATTCCCATTGACTGCAGTAGGCTGGAGGCCAGGTATTTTCCCTTGGCTCCCCCAGCCCCATGGGTGGGGGAGGGTCAAAATGCCATTCCCAGACAGAACGCTGGGGGGCGCTGTGCCCTCCCCGCGTGACGCAACAAAGGGAAGCCCCGCCCCTTTCCGCCTCACGTCTGTGCCACGCCTCTCCCTCGCGCGGCTCCTACTCGCTCCGCCCTGCCGCGCGTTGTTAGTTTGAAGCCGGCCGGCGAGGCTGGCACAGACCCGCGGGAGCTATGGGAAGCAGGCTCCTCGCCCTGCTCCCTCGCTGCCTGCAGCCCGCGCTGCTGGGGCCGGAGGGCCGGAGCGCCGCGCAGCCGGGGGTCCCCGCCGCGCAGCTGAGCAGCGGCCGCCGCTGAGCGCCCCAAGCCAGCCCAGGACGCCGCGCCTAGATGGGCTGCTTCTCCGCCGTGCACGCCGCGGCGCCGGGCGAGGCGCGCCCCTCTCTGCTCTCGCTGCCGGCCGGCCCCGGCTCCATGGCGCTGTGACATCCCCACACCCAGCCATGGGGGCTTCTGCGAGCTGCCGCGCCGCCGCCGCCTTCCCCCAGGCCGCCCGGAGAGCCGCAGCCATCTCCAGCCTTCTCATTGTGAGTGCTGCGGGGGGAGGCATGGATTGGGGTAGGGCAGATGAGGGAGGATGGATGGATGGATGGGGCGGGCTAGGGCACATGTGGGGGATATGGATGGATGGAGCGGGCTAGGGCACATGGCATGGAATGGGGGGGGGGGCTAGGGCACATGGGGAAGGGTTCTGATAGGTGGGGTGGGTGCTGATGATGGATGGGGGCGCTAGGGGATGGGGGCTGCTGATGGGGGTGGGGGCTGGGGTCGCTAGGGCCCGGGCTGGGAGCTGCTGATGGAGGGCCCGGGCTGGGGGCTGGGATCGCTCGGGCTGGGCGCTGCTGATGGAGGGGTGGGGTCGCTAGGGCCCGGGCTGGGGGCTGCTGATGGGGGGGCTGGGGTCGCTAGGGCCCGGGCTGGGGGCTGCTGATGGGGGGCCTGGGGTCGCTAGGGCCCGGGCTGGGGGCTGCTGATGGAGGGCCCGGGCTGGGGGGTGAGTGCGGGGTTAGTGCACACGGGCTGTGCATTGCGGGTTGGGGGCTAGGGCACCGTGGGGCTGCTCATGCAGGCTGAGGGGCGGCCTGTGCATCGCTTGCGGAGGACGAGGCGCCCGCTGCCCGAGAGGCTGGGGGTTGGAGGGGGGCCGGCTGGGGTAGGGGCCGATGTGGGCTGGGCCGCGGCCCCCTGCCGCAGCGCGCGGGCCCCTTTGTCCGGGCTTGCCCGGCTGTTGCGACTCGGCTCTGCGCGGTGCTCGCCCGGCCCGCGCAGCCGTTGGTTGTCGCTGCAGTGAGTCATGGCACGATGCTGCCGCCGCTGGTGCGGCGAGACCTTAGGAACCCCCCACCCCGAGCGGGCACCGTCTCCCCCTGCTTCCCCCTCCATCGGCCCGGCTCTTCCCCGCGGGCAGGTGTCCAGAGCCAGGGGGCGGTTTCTGCGATCCCTCAGCCCCAGCCAAGAGGATTGAGGTGGAGCTTCCTCTTGCATCAGCTGGACTCTGCCTCCTCTTCCCCATCTCCCTGGGGCAGGATCCTAGCAGGTATCTCCCACTGCCCAGCAGGAGGCACCCCGGCAATGGGTGTGGCGTGGGGGTGGATGTGTTGCTTTTGGGGTGGTGAGAAGGGTGTATTGATGATTGGGTGGTGGGAGAGGGTGGGTATGTTGCTGCTGGGATCTCTGCACGGCTTTGCACTGATTTTTTTTCCCCGTGCATGCCTCCTCCCAAATCTACCCAGGGTGGTGGCACTAGGATCAAAAGGGTGGAATAGAGAGAGGGTCCCTCTAGGTGGAATATCAGGGGAATCATTCCTGACAGCAAGAGGTGTTAGGCCAGGGGTAGGCAACCTATGGCACGTGTGCCGAAGGCGGCACTCGAGCTGATTTTCAGTGGCACTCGAGCTGATTTTCAGTGGCACTCTCACTGCCCGGGTCCTTGCCACCGGTCCGGGGGGCTCTGCATTTTAATTTATTTTTAAACGAAGCTTCTTAAACATTTTAAAAACCTTATTTACTTTACATACAACAATAGTTTAGTTACATATTATAGACGTATAGAAACCTTCTAAAAATGTTCAAATGTATTACTGGCATGCAAAACCTTAAATTAGAGTGAATAAATGAAGACTCGGCATACCGCTTCTGAAAGGTTGCCGACTTCTGTGTTAGGCCATGGAATTGTCTCCCCAAGGGAAGGGTGACAGCCGCAAGACTCATGACTTTAACAACTGAACTTCTAAGTTATTAGACTAGATAGCGTAGGGGACAATCCTGCATGGGCAAGAAAATAGATTGTCCAGTTGTTTAGGCCTCTGCCATCTCTGATAGATGTCACCCCTTAACCCACAAATGTGGCAGTTACTGTACAACTAATTGCATCAGAAATAAACACACAACTGACATTCTGGGAAATTTAATAGAAGTCAGATGACTGAATCCCCCACCATTCCAGGAATCCTCCTCTTTATTTGCCAGCCTCATCTTGAAGATATTTAACAAGGCTGCATTTTGTGCTTGGCTGTTGTAGGGTTGATCAGTACAAGGGCCCCTGTGCAAGGCTTTAGGAGGTGACTTGCAATAGCATGTATTATAAACCCAAGTGAGAGATTTGAATTTCTGATTTTAATCTGGATTCATAAGGAAGCAATTTTGCTGTCTAGACTTAAGAAATCTTCTGAGGTTGGTAGAGTGAGAGCTTCCTCATTCTGAGCATTGCTGTTGCTATGGCACTGTGTATTCAGCACCTTACAGGGGAAATGTGAGTTTTTGCTGTAGTCCTTGTGGAGAGAGAAGTGAAAGCTCACCACATCTAAATGCTGTTGGCTGTCTTATATTAACATTGAAATGTTCTGTAGCCTGAGCGCAGAGTTCATTTGAATGTTTACCTCCACTGCAGGTAAGGCTTTAACACACAGAGTGCCCCATTTCCCTTCCCAGGAGACACCAGTAAATTGGTATGTCAGAATTAACCCAGGTGGATGGTAAATAAATTATGTACTCAAGTGAACTGTATAGCTAAGGAATGTGTTTGTTCTCTGGATCAGGGTGGGTCTTGGCAAGTCACTGCTGGCCCGATGAGAATCCCTGGATAAAGAAAAATAAACTAAGGTCATAAAGGTGTTAAATGGAAAACCAAATGAATTACTTCTTCAGATATAAGAACACTAATTTTTACACGTTAAAGATTTTCAGAAAATAGAAGGTCAGGTCGGTTCATAAATTGCCAAAATATGGTCTGTATCAGGGCCTCATTCTCAATCATAACAAATGATCGAGCGTTTAAACCACCCTGTATTAAATAGCAAAAACTACAGAGAACAAACGACGTTCCCCAGGCTCTGAAACTTACTGACAGCATATCCCTGGCTATCACTTCATAACTTAATTGATCTGACAGACTAAATGGTTAATGATCCTTATCACCTTCTTGGAGGCTTGTATTCAAGAATAAATTCACTTACACGGATTCATATATAAAAATAAAATGCCTGTTCATAGTTTTTACCATTGGTACAAACAGTGCAACTTGGTTAGTGGTTCTGAAGCTACAGCTGGCTAGCTGATCAGTCAATAATGACGTTATGTAAACTTCTTGTGTTCATAACTGTTTACCTTGGGTCATTCGTTAACAGTGTCATTTAACATGCAGCAGGCAGTGACTCTTTCAGATTGCTGAAAGCAGTGAGTTTTAAAGGAGCCTAATCTACCTTTACTTCATCAATTTTCACACTCTTTTGCTTGAATTCTCCTACTTGTTGCTTTACTTCTCTTATCAAGGCAGGGAGGGGGACTTGAGGGTGCTGTTTTTGTTGTTGGTTAGCAACCTTGGGAGCCTGTTCCTATTGAGGTCAGCTAGAGTGTTGCCATTTATGATGGGACAGGATCAGTGCCTGCTGTTCGTAAAGTGCTATAGAAATGTGTCATCCCCTGTACACTTTTAACATTTGTCTCATTTCTCCCATGTATACTAGGGTAGGAACTAACCATCACAGCTTTTCCTATAGCTTGTTCATGTCACACGTTGTCTCTTTAGGTGGGGACTGAATGAGGCCTTGCTACTATTTCAGCTTAGTATGGAACAATTTGGTTGCATATTCCTTAAATTTCATTATTCTATGCAGACCTAAAAAGACTATTGGTAGGTTAGAGCAAAATTCACGTATTCCCTTAAAAAAATCAAAGCTACTTAGAATATCTTCAACACTTCTACAAATGAGAACTCATTTGCTTTCCTTAAGAACCTCTCCATCATTAAACTCAAGTTAAAATAAATAACTTGCAGCATATTTTCTTCTCTTCTCTGTTTAAGACCCAGACTATCTTAGTTGCCTTGCTCCCCTGTCTCTTGGGGGTGGAGGAGAGAATGGAAACAGACCTGGAGATTTTACTCTCTGGGATAGAAGGTATCCTGTCCTCTGCACAGGTGGCTTTTTTCAGACCCATAATCTAAAGGAAAGCAGGCGTAGTTAGGGAAGCTAAAACCACTAGCAACGGGGAAGAGGAAGAGTGTCCAAAATAATGTTCGTACATAACTGAAGGGAAAACATGTATTTGAGGTGCGTCACCACTTTAATACAGGTGACAAAACTTACGCTTGATTTAAACAAAACTTAGTAGCACAAGTGAAAATGAATTATAGTGGATCATCCTTGCATAAATGAAACTGCTCATATGGCTTATTTAACAAGTGAAAACTCACTTTACTTAGTGGATTGTCTAGTTCACTCTGCTTGTACAGGATTTTCCCCATTATACATTTACTAGTGTGATGTCCAGTTCAGTTGTGTGCCAGGTGGTGAGATTTTGCCATTTCCCTCCAGAGGCAATTCCACAGACTAACAGCTGTAGCATCAAAGTTCACTGCTAACTATAACTCTGTCCTTGCCTACGCATCAGCTCTTGTTTCTACCAACTTACTGTCATGTGCCCCACACTCAGATTTTTTTTGTCTGTGTGTTTTCCTAAGTTTACCAGTGCCTTGATCTTCCCTTAGTAACTTTGAGAGTGTGTGTGTGTGTGACATTACAGAAATAAGATGACACAGCGAGGTCCTGAGGAGGTCGTAGAATCTAAGGGTCCTAAGCCACTTGTCCAGCCAAAATTTCCGTTGGCATCACTAGCAGGTTCACTTGGGCAAGGAGTGAATCAGGTCCTAAATTGGACAAACCATGACAAAGTTGTAGTAGGAATGAGTATAGCAATAGATACAGTATCTCCGACCTGGAGAGCTTACCAACTAAGGCCCAGTCTTGTAAACACTTACTGTTGGGTTTAGTGCTTAATGCCATAAGTAGCCACAGTGGGACTGCTTGTCACGGTAAGTACTGTGCTCAGTTGGCAGAACTGGGCCTGAATTTGAGACAAAGAAAACACCTGGGGTAACAAACACAGCATGGAGGTGAAGAGGAAGGAAGATTGAGGTTGACAACAAGCATCAGGAAGCTCTGGTAGCTCAGATGAGTAATGGACATGGCCATTTCAGTTTTACTGGTAGCTCTTAGGGTTTCTGACTGACGAGCTTTATTACGTTGCCTGTGCTTTTTCGGAATCTGGGCAAGAGAGCAGCAGTAGAGGGCCTATATAGGAGTCAGTGCAACACTCCATAGTGGGAGAGAAAACCAGGTAAGAAGTGGGCTGAGCAGAGGGCATGGGAGGGAGGGAGTTGGTAGAGAAGGGCAGAATTGTACAGTGGAATGAAGGTGAGGGTGACAAGTTTGACTTTGATGTGGAAAGAAACAGGAGCTAGTGAAGGGAATCAAATAGGGGGTAGCATGGCCAGAGCTGATGGAAACATTTTGATAGCCAGCCTGAATTTCCCCCTTTCCCAATTTGTCCTAGTTAAAGCTCCCTTGTAGCACTCCAAAATGTCTCTACTGCCTTGATGTTTAAACCCTTAAAATATTTGAATGGACTGGAAACTTATGGAAGTGCATCTTTTGACGTGAGAGATGTTCTGGCACACTGTATTATGACTGAATGAGAACTGCTCTTCCAAATGTAAACCAGCTCTTTTTGTGGGGGAAAGAATTGGGGTGTCAGCTCTTATTCACGCTGGATGCAGAATGCTTTTCTCCACTGCTTATGGCAACTTCATCGGGCATATTGGGCATTAAGAACAGTGCTGTAGCAACAACTTGAAATCCGATATACTGACTAGATGTGTCTTGCACAAGATAGATTTTTTTTTTTCCTTATTTTTTCTCATGCAATTCACTCTTTGGTATTTGAGTAATGAATTGGATTATGCTTCATGTTTCAGTTCATTATTCCTATGCTCCTGCACATGGGCAGTGGGTATAATAGGTGCTGCTGCCGGACCCTCCGGTTGCAGGGTTTGGGGGGGGGAAGTTTTTGATTTATTATGCCCCATGCAGGTTCTGGGGCGGCTGAGGAGACGGTATGTGCTATTCAGCTTCCTCTGAACTCCAGGGAGATTACTGATGAACCCGGGAAGCTGAGTAGCACATACCGCCTCATGGGGCATATCAAACAGATGCTTTTCCCTGGGCGGCTTGGAGTCAGGGGGGAGGATGTGCGGCATGGCTGCAGCTGGCCTGGGACTCCTCTAGGCAGGCAGTGGGGTGGGGGGCTTGGGGCTTTGGTCAGCCTGGGGCTCCTTTGGGTCGGGAGGGAAGGGCGGCCTGAGGGTTCCAGCCATGAGGGAGGCAGGGGTATGGGGCTCCTGCCGGGGGGAGGGGTGGAAGGGACGGAGCTGAGGCTAGCCTCCCTGAATGGGGGCTCTACCCGCTGCCCATGCTCCTGCAGCTGTTGATATTAGAAGTATTAGCTTGGTCAGCTACTTCGATCTGAGTTTTGACATTACTAAGCAAAGTCATGGGAATGAGGAATCTGTTATCAACACTGACTTAATTTTTAACTAATGTCCTTTGGTAGTTCCTCGCTGTCACATTGTCATCACTTGAATCTTTCACAAGCTAAGTGACACAAGCATTGTTAGCTTTGTGCACTGGGGGCCGATGTGGAGAACAAAACTGAATAACTTTTGGACACACTGTACAGCCCTGGCTTCCAAACCATTACCTCAAGCTTTTGTGACTGGTGACCTGCACTCCCTCTGGTACACACGTACCGAGTACCGACCTCTAACTGGCTGTGCGTGTCGCACATTCAGAGTTCTTATCTCCACGCTAGTTAGTGCATTCACAGGTGAACGGGAGACTAGGCAGTGTCTGATACAGCTGAGTTTTCAGTCTGGCAAATTGGTACAAGCGCTCAAGATATCACAATCCCAGCTGTGTGCTTTCCCTGCTAATACTTACTAGCTCTATTTTAATTTATAGATTAAATGTGGATTAAAAAATGCTGTACACGGGCTGCTTCCTTCTTCCCCTAGAAGTGTAATTGTCTATACAAAGGCTTCAAGCTGAAAATAATTGTTACTAACATATCCCAATTATTTGTATTACAGTAGTACACAGAGACCTCAGTTGAGACCTGGGCCGCACTGTTCTGTAGCATAGGGCAGTGGTCTCCAAACTTTTTTGATCGCGCACCCCTATCAGTAAAAAATTTTTGAGCACGCACCCCCTGCCACGCCGGGTCTACCACTTTTGCCAAAGCCAAAAAAAAAAAAAAAAAACCACTCGGACTCCCGCCCGAACTGCCGAAGCGCAAAAAAAAAAAAAAAATGCTCCTCCTGTCACGCACCCTCAAGGATCTTCTTGTGCACCCCACTTTGGAGACGACTGGCATAGGGGACAGTCCCCCCACTAAAGATTAGGGCTTGTCTACACTTAAAATGCTGCAGCGGTTCTGCTCTAACACTTCAGTGAAGACACTACCTACGCTGATGGAAGGGGATCTGGTGTCGGGATAGCTGCTCTATCTCCCCCAGAGGAGGTAGCTAAGTTGCCAGGAGAATTCTGTTGACCGAGCGCTGTCCAGTGTAGACAGTAGCATAGCTGGGGGGGAGAGCACAAGTGGCGCCTTTTTAATTTTTTGGTGCTTTTTAAATTTTTACTCTGAACTCCGGGTCTTCGGCGGCATTTCGGCGGTGGGTCCTTCAGTGCCGCCGAAGATCCGGACCGAGTGAAGGACCCGCCGCCGAAGACCCGGAGTGCCGCCCGGTGAGTACAAGCGCCACAGTGGGTGGCGCCTTTTTTTATGTCCCGTCCCCCACCCGTTCGCTCCACCTGGCTACGCCACTGAGTGTAGACCAGGCCTTAGCCACGATAAGAGTGGGAGGGGACACAGAGGTGAGGTGTCACTTTGGGCAAGGGATGGCAGAGCCAAGAAGAGACCTTGGACGCCAATCTAGTGTTTTATCCACTGGACCAGCCTGAACATGCCATGAGAAGAGCACTCATACGTTGAAAAAATGAACTAGCTGGCACTACTAGGGATAATATATAACTCCACAACTTCTCCCTCTTGATCTGGGGGAACAGGAGTGCTCCCTTTCCCGTTTTAAAGTTAAGCAAGTCCACTGTCACAGTAGAGCAATTGCTCTGCTCTAGTTAACATGAAGACCAGCTTTCTGTTTAAAGCTTGGCTCTTCTAAGTGCTCTAAAATCTAGATGATTACCAAATTTCAAGGCAATCTGAGGGGTCTCATGGCGTACAGGGTTTTGTTAGCGATCCAAGTTTGGGGCTACTGGACCCAGGGGTTCCAAAGAAACAGCCTCTAAAAATAACCAGTTTTTTTTTTTTCTTTACACTTTATTTTTGCTCACAGCTAGAGACCAAACCAAGGCTCAGATCATTGCACCAGGATCTCAGACACTTGATGGTTACCCCAACAGAGTGCATGGCACCCACCAGCCCTGCGGGGGAAGTCAAATTAAAACATTATTTGAAAGAGTTTGCTTCTCTGGTTGGGATGGGAACATGTTCATGAGCCTATTGTCACTTTTAATAGCTTACACTAAGCCTGCGCAGGCTGAGGAGTTAACAGGATTCTTAGCCCTCAGAGTTATACACCAGCTGGATAGCTCAAGCCCAGCTGGTGTCTGTCTGAATCTGTGCGCGTGCGCGCCAGGATCCGGGAGGTCTGAGCCCCTCTTACTGTCCAATATGAGCTGGTATGTGCAGGGCCTTGCCTTTCTGGGGGTGTCTGAGCCCCACTCCCTCCCCCTCTGTGTAGAGCCCTGCCTATCTATGGGGATGTGAGTCAAATTTTGCGGGGGGAGGGCTTGTTTTTCAGGGGTCTGAGCCCCACTTCTATCTCCCTCTGTGAGCTGGATCTGGGGTCCCTGCTGTCCTGGTGGCGTCTGAGCCTGCTACCTGTCCTGTGTGTCTGCCATGACCTGTGGGGCCCTGCCCATCTGTGTGGGTCTGAGCCCCATCCCTGGCCTCCCTCGTGAACCAGGTTCTCAGTTTGGGAGGGTGCTTGCCTTTCTGGGTGTGAGCCTCTCCGTATGAAGCGGGATCTGGGGAAGTTGTGCCCCTCTGGGTGGGGAACTTAGAGCAGGCAGGTTTGACGCATGCATCAAGAACACACTGCTGACATTGGGGTGAAGAGCTGATATACTGCACACACATCAGAAACTCTCCAGCAATGGGAAGAGGGGAAGGGAACACTCACTGACATGAACAGAGCAGTTCACAGTTCACAGTTGGAGCTGTTGTTTCAGGCTGTGTTCATCTCCATCAAGTATTCTTTCAGCTGAGAGCATCTCATTGAGATGAATGGGCCACTTAACACCTCTGAGCCTGCAACTTTGAAGGCTGAAACCCACCTTGGGCAGAAATCTGAGAATGAACTGGGACCTTTTGGGAAAAATCTGCCTCTCACCATCCCTTTTAACAGCTACATGTTGCAGACGTTTCAGAGCCCAACTTGTCCCCATTCCATTACAACAAAATTTACTGGGGGGTGGAGACGAGAGGGGAATCTCATAGCAACCATATGGCCCACCGGAAAGGGATGAAAACCAGGAAATAGGGAGTTAAGGTGTAGGCCTACACATCCCTAACTCTGCCGTCTTTGAGCACTGCCCCATATGCCCATAACACACACACACACACACACACACTGCCTTGGCACTAATGGACAGGTGCTACCTGCACATGCCCTACGCTCAAATACTGAGCCTACTCCCCCGTCAGAATACCATGCTTGTAAAATTTAACAACCACTTCATACCCTTTTACAACACCTTCACATGGCTTGCACATGGGACACCATCTAACCCTATACTTTCCCCTGCCCATTATTAAATCCACAGGCTAGTCTCGTATCCTGCCTCACTATGAGATCGCCTCATGTAGGGTGACCAGACAGCAAGTATGAAAAATCAGGACACAGGATGGGGGGTAATAGCCTATATAAGAAAAAGACCCAAAAATCGGGACCGTCCCTATAAAATCGGGACTTCTGGTCACCTGAGCCTCATGTCACAGTCACAGCTCTTCCAAGTTGCCCCAGCTAATTCCTCTACCATTCAATACAACTACACTTAACACTGTGAATGCAGCTGGAGTAGATGCAGTAATTCCCAGTGGCTCTTGCCAGCTCCAGGGGGCTAGGGTTAAGGACGTAAATACAGAGTTTACCTTAACTCTGTATTTCATGGTTTTCAGAAGTTTGAGTTTGTCTGAACTCGACATTCTGGAAGGACTTGCGCTGTCACCGAGTAACCTTAACTCTGCCTTTAATAAAGTTTTTTGCCACTTAATAGTCTGTTCTGATCTAGTTGACAGGGTTCAGATGTCAATGGCTTTAGATTAGGGCTGTCAAGCGATTACAAAAATTAAGCGGGATTAAGCGTGCGATTAAAGAAATTAAGCATGCGATTAAACAATAATAAAATACAATTTATTTAAATATTTTTGGATGTTTACATTTTCAAATATATTGATTTCAGTTATAACACAGAATACAAAGCATATAGTGCTCACGTTATATTTATTTTTATTACAAATATTTGCACTGTAAAAAAAAAATAGTATTTTTCAGTTTCCCTATTACAAGTACTGTAGTGCAATCACTTTATCATGAAAGTTGAACTTACAAATGTAGTATTATGTACAGAAAAATAACTGCATTCAAAAACAAAACAATGTAAAACTTTAGATCCTAAAAGTCCACTCAGTCCTATTTCTTGTTCAGCCAATCGCTCAGACAAACAAGTTTGTTTACATTTGCAGGTGATAATGCTGCCTGCTGCTTGTTCACAATGTCACCTGAAAGTGAGAACAGGTATTCTCATGGCACTGTCATAGCCAGCATTGCAAGGTATTTACGTGCCAGATATGCTAAACATTCGTATGCCCCTTCATGCTTCAACCACCATTCCAGGGGACATGCGTTCATGCTGATGATGGGTTCTGCTCAATAACAATCCAAAGCAGTGCGGACTGACGCATGTTCATTTTCATCTTCTGAGTCAGATGCCACCAGCAGAAGGTTGATTTTCTTTTTTGGTGGTTCGGGTGCTGTAGTTTCAGCATTGGAGTGTTGCTCTTTTACGACTTGTGAAAGCATGCTGCACACCTCATCCCTCTCAGATTTTGAAAGGCACTTCAGAATCTTAAACCTTGGGTTGAGTGCTGTAGCTATCTTTAAAAATCTCACATTGGTACCTTCTTTGCGTTTTGTCAAATCTGCAGCGAAAGTGTTCTTAAATGAACATGTGCTGAGTCATCATCCGAGATTGCTATTATATGAAATATATGGCAGAATGTCTCCTGCTCTGTGTTTTACCTGCATACAATTCTCCCCCAAGGAGTTCAGTCACAAGTTTAGTTAACACATTGTTTTTTTAACGAGCGTCATCAGCATGGAAGCATGTCCTCTGGAATGGTGACATTGTAAATAGGAAGTTGACAGCGTTATCTCTCGTAAATGTAAACAGACTTGTTTGTCTTTGTGATTGGCTGAACGAGAAGTAGGACTGGGTAGACTTGTAGGCTCTAAAGTTTAGCATTGTTTTGTTTTTGAATGCAGTTATATAACAAAATCTACATTTGTAAGTTGCACTTTCATGATAGAGGTTGCACTACAGTACTTGTATGAGGTGAATTGAAAAATACTGTTTCTTTTGTTTACAAATATTTGCACTGTAAAAATGATAAAAGTAATATAAAGTGAGCAGTGTACACTTTTATTCTGTGTTGTAATTGAAATCAATATATTTGAAAATGTAGAAAAACATCCAAAATATTTAATAAATTTCAATTGGTAGTCTATTGTTTAACAGCGCAATTAAAACTGCGATTAATTGTGATTAATTTTTTTTGAGTTAATCGCGTGCGTTAACTGTGATTAATTGACAGCCCTACTTTAGATACATATTGTGAAACAATTAGTTTCTTGTTTGTGCTCACACTAGTTGATCTCTCCTGGGTTTTGAGGTAGCTCTGGGTTGAAATAAGAATACAAAAGTTGCCTTTAATGTTGAAACATAAAATAAAGCTTTAGGTAACCTAAGGCTTGTATTGTCTCTTAGCCTGGATGAGGTCAGTTGAACATTGTATGTTAACACAGCATTTTCCCTGTGTAGGCATGACTTCGGGTGAAGTGTGGTATTCCACTTGTCCTGGACTTATTGTTCTCCACTGGCTAAAGTAGGATGGGTCTTGCCTTGAGGATCAGGGGAGGGGTTGTAGAGAGAGAGAGAGAGCCCACCCTGCAGTGGGGCGGGCTGGCTGGGCTTGGCTCCAGGTGCTGGAACCTGACCCCAGCACACGGGGTGGCATTGCAACTTAAGGGTGGAGCGGTTGGGCAAATCTCAGTGATGCTATGACCCTGTGCAGCAGGAGCCAGGTTGATCTCAGCTCCCCACTTCAAGCATTGCAGAGAAGCTGCATGGGACAAGAGCCACTTGAACCAGGAATGAGGAGTTTGCGGGGGGCGGGTCAAAGCTGGACAGTCCCAGGACTGTTTAGAGGTATGTTCTGCTCTGGCCTCGTCTTTACTGTGGTATGACAATTACAGCCTCAAGTCAGCCTTAACTCTGAAATTCTTGGCTCTTATTGTTGTCACTGCTTTAACACTTCTGCTTATGAAAAGAAATTAAAGCTATGGAAGATTCAAAATACCGTATGAGCTAAAAGCTCGCCATACGCTCCTATTAAAAAAATCAAATCAACTTGAGCATATTCATTGCTGATGATCAAAATTTGTATTTGGCATCTGCGCAGTCTGACAACAACCGAAGAGATTCGAGTCAAGTGGACTCAAACTCTTGTCCCTTTTTTTTAGCTGTCAGCAAATGGTGATCGGTTACAGTATATTAAAGGGGCACTGTTAGACTAGAGGACCTTGCGGCCCCTTCTAACTCTGATTCTGTGATCATTCAAAATTTCTGGAAATTTACTTTTTAAAAAAATCCGATTTCTGATGTCTCCTGCTGAACCGTACGTCTTGAGAACCTACTTCTAAAAAAATCCCCCCAAAACTTCTAAGGGTGTTTTCTTCTTCCCTGTTTCTAAGATACTTCCAGCAAAGGAGAAGCTCACTGTACAGCAGGGAGAGAGTGAAACTAACTATATGCAAAAGCGCTGTCAAACGCACAAAGTAAAACCAAAGAGATTCACTAATGTTACTGTAGGAGGCACAGCATCTTCAGATAAAGGTTGACAGAGTCCCTCCTTAAAACGGGAATTGTAGCCTTAACTAAAGCAATACAAATGTTAGTGATAGAGATTTTATAAACCTGCTGTCCTGAGACTGAGCTGAAAATCTGGTAAACCTAAAGTGCCTCTTAACACTGGGAAAAACTATAAGCAGCATTTTTTTTTTTTAACACATTTGCTTGAAACATGATTGTGCGTTTGTTGCCCCTCCTGACATGGATACTTAAAATCTTTAGGCTCAGTTCTGCAAACCTGCCATTTGGGGACCACCCCATCCCCACTCCCCATTGTTTGCAGTGGCAATTAAACAGGGGGAGAGGGGAGACCTGTCATGCTGCTTGGTATGGAACACAGCTAAGAGTGCCAATCGCTTGTCAGACTGCCAAAATATAGGGCATGTATCCCAAACTGGTGGTACATTCTATCATAAGATTTCACCAACCCAATAACAAATGTGTGCTTCCAAAATACTGTACTGGTTATTATGAAGCCACAGACAGTCCCCTTCAGGCCTTCTAGCCCCTTATGTACTGCCCAGACAAACCAGACTTCTGTGATAAATGATTATTAAAACCAAGAATCACACATATTCGGTTCTTCCAGTTCCAAAGAGCCAGACACACTCCCCAGATCAAAATATACTTCAGATCTTACCCAAAAACCATGCTGGTAGCCAGTCCTAGCCAGTAACTACAAGCTAAAGGAAGACCGTTATTAAGCGGTTAAAATGAATCCTATACATTACAGTTGATTTCAGAATTTGTAGATCAGGATAATAACAGTGATGTTAAATCTGCCAGTTTGTAATAAGTCTCTCTGGTTCATCAAAAGATTGGAGTCCCAATGACAGCTCAGATGTCGTGTTTTCTATGGAGCTTTCAGAGCGTCCCAAGTAATTACTTGGGGCTCTCCATCCAATGGCTCAGACTTTCCCTGTTAAAGTTCAGCAGACCAGAGATGGCAAGATCAAGCCCACGTTTTTTCTTTTATAGCTGAAACAGGCTGCCAAGCATTTTTGAGCACAGCATGTGTCCGGATTCCTCATTGTTGAGTCCACAAGGACCCACCCTTTGAAGTTAACATTCTACTATGCATACAAAGATAATCCAGCTGCACTGCTTTACAAAAGGCAATTGCTGATCGTTCATAACAGGGATAGATAAGCTGAAGACAATGTAGGTAATATTCATTAGATTCATGCAGTATATACACATCTTTGATCTTAAGATTAATTAGAGCTACAGGATATAGACAGAGGAAAACATATGCACAGCCTCTTCCTTGATCTCTTATCAACACAAATGAATGGGCCTAGCCCTTTTAACATCTCTTTGATGCCCCCCCCCACACATGTGAATTGTCCTGATTGAGAGGCATTGCAATTGTAATGTGCCTTTAAGAGTTACACACAGGTTACTTGACCTGCTGATTTTAACCTACTGTGCTTTGCTAGCGCCACACCTTCTTTGGTGGGGTAGGATGTTAATGGGATCAGGCAGGCTCTCACTGTCTGCTGATGTGATGAAATCCTGTATAGTTAAACCACAAGTAGTTACAAAATGGCTCTGAGCCAAATTCTGCCCTGTTGTCCCAGTGTAACTCCTACTGGAAATTACCAGTGTTGGTTCATTTGGGTTTAATTATCTGAGTGTTTTATAGGGGTTTGCCACAGTGAGGAGAAAATGGTAGACATTTAAAGTGATCAGAATGGGTTAGAAAACAGATGACGATGTATCTTCACCACCTCAAGAAATCCACTGAGCCTCTCCATGTGCCACCCTCCCCCCACCCCCAATTCTGCCCTCTCCTCCTGCGCAGCAGAGCTGTGTGAGATGTAGAAAGCCCTTGACACCACCTGCAGCTGGGACCTATGCTCTCTGGTCCCTCTCTTAAAGAAACAGCATGTATTGTAGCACTCTGAAATCTTCATGCCCTCCCTCCACCCCCCGGCAAAACTGCAGCCCCTCTGCTTCTCTCTCCAGGGAAGAAGTCTGGCTCCCTGGCACCACTTGCCTGGCCCAAAACTCTTCCCTGGATGAGCTAGATTTCAAACCCTGTTAATAAATTCTTAATCTGAAAGAGCTAAGCAACCCTTTTCCTCCTGCTGGAGCCAGAGGGGCAGCAAACCAAAGGCAGATCAATATTGGTTGGACCAGTTGAGCTGTGGGGAGGGGGTGTTCCTTCGCCAACAGATAAAACCCTTGGTAGGCTGCGTTTATAGTCTCCATAGTGTAGACATACCCTGAGGGTTTACCTGCAACTGTGTCAGTGTAATGCTGTAGTGTAGATACTTGTACAGCAACAGGAGGAGTTTTTCTGTCATGGTCATTAATCCACCCCATCGAGAGGTAGTAGTTAGATCGACAGAGGCATTCTTCTATTGCCCTAGTGGTATTTATACCACGATTTAGGTCGGCTTAAGTACATCTTTCAGGGTGTGAGATTTTTCACAATCCTGAGCTACTTAGCTAGGTTGGCCCAAGTGTGACGTTTCCCAATCTGTAGCAAGAGACTTTTTTTTTTTTTTTCCTGCACTGGGGAGGGGACGAAACATTTTATGCAATCCTTTATTTACTGTCAGAACAATTGTTTGATGTACGATAATTGGCATGTCAGCTGAAGCATCCTTGTCAACTTCTGAACACGAGTAATTGCTCCTTTATAAAATATTATGTGTTTTGTACAAATCCTTGGCCATAAATTATTTAGCAGGGGAAATGTATGCTCAGTCTAGCACATTTACAAGTTTCCAGGAAGCTGGAGACTGCACCAAAAATGATGCAGTGTAATTTGCTCTTCTACTGGTATCCTTTTTGCAGAGTCATGTTTGTTGGGTTTTTAAATATTCTCCTTGGCTGATTTCCCAGAATAGGTAGCAGAGCAAGTAACAATATAGTACAGCAAAGTGATGTATTTCCCCAGCTGTTAGATGAAAATACATAGGTTTTATTAGTCTCAATCCCAGTAGTCCTTTCAGTATTTAATTAAATCTTCACCAGTGTAATAACTGAACTCCCAAACTTGATTTCTGACACAGACCCCTGGAGGGGGTTTTCAACCTGTGGTATGCAAACCCCATGGAGGTCTGCAGACCATGTCTAAGGGGTCCACAAAAGGTGGTTGTTACCATAAAACAGTGGCTTTCAACCTGTGGTCTGCAGACCCTTGGAGGTCTGCAAACTATCACTAAGATTTCCAAAGAGGTCCGCACCTCCATTTGAAATTTTTTAGGGGTCAGCAAATTGAAAAAGGTTGAAAACCACTATTCTAAAGTAATTTTGACTTAGATTTATTTATCAAACTTCTCCATTTTGTAACTATTTGAAAATTGTCCTCTAGAACGCTGTACATATCGCATGATACCCTGTGGTGGGGTATGGTGTTGCAACAGCCTTCCCCACTGATATTCTTTCAGTTCTAATTGGATTTTTTTATTCCATTGGCACCTTTTATGTGAAATCTATAGGAGACTTGGTACACTCGCCTGCACTTGAAGAGGGAAAGCTGGGGCAGCCAAATAGGGGTAGGTAGAGGAAGAAATCCTGGACACAAAGTGAAAATAGCTTTTGAAGAATGATTCACAATCCCAGTTTAGCCAGAATCAGATCCTAGTTTGCTGCATGGCAGGTCAGTGCCTTAAAAACTTGGACATCAGCCCAAAGAACTGGGATGAGGAATTGAACCTATGCCCCATATGCAGTAGAACTGGATTACAGCAAGACACAGAATGTGAATAATGAAATAAGATGTAACATTTCTCCTCCCTTTAAAAACAAAAACAAATTATTTCATCTTCACAATGCATTTGAGACCGTCTGAAAGTCAATATCTTAATGAAATGCCTCTAACATAGTAGATTATGGGGTTAAAACACTAATATAGTGGCATATGTAAACAAAACCATATTATCTAGCATGAGTCTTATTCTATAGTGTGAAAAACCTAATAACATAATCCAGTTATAAAATACTTTAGTGTGGAGTTCTGCCTGTCTTGCATATGAATGAATGTAAATCTCTGGCCCAATTGCTGATCAGTCTGTAAACTTCTCCATCCCTATGTTTGGGGCTCACCTGTATCATAGCACAATTCCCTCAGCATCTGCTATGGTCCCCCAGTAGAGAGGCGTTCGGTTTATGTTTAAAACTTAAGTTATAGCTATACTTCAAAATGACTATAGTCCGCTCCTTGTTGCGTCGGCTAAATCCTATACATCTTCAAAATCCATTCTCTCCTCTGCATCCCCTTCTGCTAAATCCATAGCCACACTGGCCACTTCTCCCCNACGACACCTGCACGTCTGTGTCAGCAGAGCTATGTCGGCATCCTCCTGTAGAGTGTAGACACAGTGCAGGCTGACAGAAGAGTTTTTCTGTCAGTGTAGGAGCACTCCCCCGTTTCCCCCCCCCCCCCCCCCCCCCCCCCCCCCCCCCCCCNATGGAATCCCTCTTCTGTCAAGCTAGTTGTAATCCCTTCAAGGACAGGAAGTAATGCTTACACTGTGTTGTTCAGACAGACTAAATGTAAGGTGCTATAAGCATCAAAATGACTATAGTCTGCTCCTTGTTGCATCGGCTAAATCCTATACATCTTCAAAATCCATTCTCTCCTCTGCATCCCCTTCTGCTAAATCCATAGCCACACTGGCCACTTCTCCCCTGAATACTAGAACTTTATCCTGGTTTATCCCACCTCTCGGGTCTACCCAACGTTGTTGGGGACAGCTGGGCTGTTCTCAGTACTGTACAAGAAGCAGGAAGTTACCTTGGATGACTCTTCAATGTTAACCAAATACTGGTGGGTGAAGGGATAGATCTGTTATAGGGCTCACTGTTACTTTTTATTTATTAATATCTTGCATATTTCTCTCTTTCAGGTACTTGTGTTTCTTGGCACCACTGGTGCTCAGTCGAAGCTGACTTCTGAACAGAATGCCATAAGCCTCTCCTCTGGCAAATATCACCACCTAGACCGTGCCACTAACAAAGAGCTGATCTGTGACAGATGTCCAGCGGGAACCTATGTGTCTAAGCACTGTACAAAGACAACCTTAAGAGAGTGTAGCCCTTGTGCAGATGGGACCTTTACTAAGCATGAGAATGGTATAGAGAGATGCCACGTCTGTCAGAAACCTTGCGAACTGCCAATGGTGGAGAAAACGCACTGTACTGCCTTGACTGACCGCGAGTGCACTTGCCCCTCTGGTACCTTTCAGTTTAATGATACCTGTGTCCCTTATTCAGTCTGCCCAGTTGGCTGGGGTGTGCGAAAGAAAGGAACGGAGACTGAAGATGTTAGATGTAAACCATGCCCTCGTGGTACCTTTTCTGATGTGCCTTCCAGTGTGATGAAATGCAAAACATACACTAACTGCTTGAGGAAGAATATGGTGGTGATAAAGACAGGAACTAAGGAAAGTGATAACATCTGTGGGTTCCCATCATCTCTTCCTAACACAGTTATGTCTTCACTGAGCCCAGAAGAGGATGATGTAAACTATGAAGTTCCGTCTACCACTTTTCTTCCCGAAGGTAGATGTTTCCCACTAAAAAGATAGCTGTAATTTAAGCCTGTTACGTTGCTGCAGTGAAGCAAGAATCCAGCTATTCAGTTGCGGGGACCGGATTGCAAAACTCTAGGCTCCTTGATGCTGTTAAAAGGGCACTTGCTCTTGCACTATTGTTGGGCTCAAACTGTGCTGCCGCTCTCTAAGGCTGTGACACAGTTTGGGAACACACGTGAAAAGCAGTTCACTCCCATCTGTACTAAACCAACATGCTAGAACAGGGAGGACCTTGTTCCAACAGTGGTTTCTGCAGGAGAGTTGGAAGCTTGAAACTGTAACTTCCTAGAAACTGTCTCATCTCCAGTAGTATTTTTATATGTACCATGATGGCCTATCTTAAGATGAGCTGTTTGGGCATTTCTATTAAGTCTGGAGTGAAACATCCTTATATTCAATCTTTTTTTTTATATTTAAGGTTTCCACAAGCCATTGCTGGCGGGGAAAATGTACATTTTATATCAAACTCTACTTGCTTTAACATGATCAAAAATACAAAATGCTCCCAATCTCTATCAAATAGTTCTCATTTTGACTATATACAAAAGAATTCCTCAGTGACTTAGCAGAGTAAAGCTGAGCAATATACAAAAAAACTAAACTCAGAGTGCGTTTAGCTGAGACTTTTCAGAAGTGATTATTTTGGGGGTGTCAGTGGTTGGGGTGCTCAATTTGAGATGTCTTAAAGGGACCTGATATTTAGAGGGTAGGTGCTCAGTGCTGCCTGAAAATTTGGCCTCATTAACATGTCTGAAATTGGGCATTCTCATATTGAGGCACCCCAAATTTCTTGTCACACTCAAACCTCGTCCATTATGTTTACATTTTCTCTCCGGTTGAATCCTTAGTAATTACTAAGGTTTTAATTTGTAGCTCTCAAATGTGGACAAGATTCATATCCAGTTTGCAGACAAACTGAGGCAGAGTTTAAATGCCTACAAAAAGTTACAGCCAGTCACTGGCAGGACTGTGAATAGAAACAATCTCAGGAATACTAGTCTTGTGAGTACTCTACAGTCCCTGCTATGCTAGTCTTTGCTCTTCTTTTACAAGGCTTTTAATTCATAAAATTGACTAAAACTCGAGGGCTACCACTAATGCATAAAACTATTCATGATATAAAAATAACTGAGAGATGGGTAAGGAAAATACACCTAAAAGGAACATACTGAATTTAAGTCATACTTTGTGGACAAGGAACCTCAAGCCTCTCATAAGAACAACTAGGCTCCTGAAATGGATTATTTTCCTGCAGCTACTTTCGTTGTTTTGCTTTCTGCATTTCTCTTACCAAAATCAGTTAATTCGGTTTCAGTTTAATTTTAACTACTGCAATATTTGGGTTACAAACGTTATGGGAGAACACATTAAGGTCAACAGGAAAGCTTCTAAACCACTAAACTCTCTAAAAGCTGCATGGTTTCGTTTCTAAAAAACAGTCTAAAACTTGGGCTGAATATAAATTGACACCATCCCTCTAATCACCCAGCAGTCTTTAATGAGGAGTTGCCACAAATCCAATGTCTAGCAAAGTAAGCCAAAGTAATTAGAGATAAGGTGAGCGGACTGGTGTGTAAGACACAAACTTTGTGGTGTTCTTATTTCTTATGTAGTTAAAACTGAACCTCAATGTCCTAGACAAGTAGAAGCCCCTCAAAGTCTGTGTTTTTGCACTTTGAAAGGAAGCATGCTATGACTATTCCAATTGTGGGGTCTTTGTGTGGCTTAAGATTTAAAAAAAAGAACCCCCCCCCTCTCCCCCCCCAATGGTCCTCAATTTCTCTGTTGTTCACAGGTGTCAACACTTCAGTTTCTAGCTTTGCTGCCTCTCATAGACCAAATGTGTACAACGGCACGATCGACCCAACAGACATTTACAATGAAACCTCAGATAATGAGACGGATGGTGTCAACGTGACCATCTCAAACTCCAGGGCTACCAATCACCAGCAAAATTATTACCACAAACACAGCCAGTCAGTTCCGAAACTGCAGCCAGCATTGGAGATGACAAGCGGTGAAAAATCGAGCATCCCCTATGTGCCCCCCAAGAGAGGACCGCCACGCCAGAACGCCCACAAGCATTTTGATATCAATGAACACTTACCGTGGATGATCGTCCTGTTTCTGCTGCTAGTTCTCGTGGTTATAGTTGTGTGCAGCATTCGGAAAAGCTCACGGACTCTGAAGAAGGGTCCTCGGCAAGATCCCAGTGCCATTGTGGAAAAGGCTGCTCTGAAAAAATCCGTTACTCCAACCCAGAACAGAGAGAAGTGGATCTACTACTGCAATGGGCATGGTGAGTAATAGCAACCAAGAAATTAACTGCAGGTGGAATGCAGCAGTTATACAGTGAATAGTGTCCCTTGCTTTCTCCATGAATTACCTGCAGAACTCCTCAAGGCCTCTTCCATGTTAAAAATGTTGGTTGCAGATGCCATTGATCTGCAGCCATCACGTTTAGTGAGTCAGTCATAAGTTTCTACCCTACTGTGTCCATCAACAGCCAGCCAAATCTTCACCCCACATTCCTGATCCTCACTAAATATTCCTCCTTAGGTTACACATTTCCCTCCAGCTTCTTCCCCCTCTGTTGTCTGCTTCCCTTCCATTTTCTCCACTCACTCTTCTGTTTCTCCAGAAATGGAGGTAGAGGAAATGTCTTCTGTCTCACCCATCCTTTGACCGCTTCTGAGTATGGCTTCCTGACTTGCTTTGCAGAAGCAGCTGCCTCCTTCTCCAACTCACCTGGTATGGCATTGAAGTCGGGAGAGGTTTCCTAAATTGCTTGGCTGCCTAAACCGCTGCGATAGGAGCATGAAGGATTTTGCTGCCTGTCTTGATCTATCCCCTCCCCTCCCTCTGTATATGGGGGGGAGAAGGAATATAGGATCTCGAAGGCAGGGAAGCAGCCTCATAGGCTATGAGCTGCAGACAGCTACTTTCCTGCCTTTGAGATCCTATATTTAGAGCCCTGCACGGATTCAAAATTTGTATCTGCATCCGATCCACAGATTTGCAGGACTTCACTCATATGCTTGTATTCAAATGCTAGAAGTTTAAATAGTAAGTTGAGTGAATTTGAGTGCCTGGTATTAAATGAAGATATTGATATAACAGGCATCACAGAAACATGGTGGAATGAGCTGGGGATGGGCCGAGCATGCCTGGACGGAAGAGGGGGACTCTAGCTCACTCAGCCCCTGTCCCCTTCAGGTCCCGTTAATACAGCCACCACCATGTTACTTGAAATCAGACAGCTAAATGGCTGATAAGAGGGGAAGGGAGCAGATATATTCTTTATTTGTAACACCATCACTCTATTCATACATTTTGCCAGTGTTAAATGCCCCATCACTTTTGATCTTCTGCTGTGCCTGGGAAGAAGTATCAGTTATTCTACTAAAGGCCTGGTAAAAGAGAAGGTTAATGATGAAACTATAGATTGTCCAGTCTCAGCTGGACCAGGACTGAAAAATAATTTTTCCAAGTTCACATAACCAATCCTTTCCACATATCAGATTTGGGTGTCTGGCCAGATTTTTTTTGGATCCAGTATAAGGTTTTTCTAAAACTAACTCGTGATTGTCTGTCCCTCAATGGTCAGCTGCTGATCTGCCATTAAAACACCAGAGGCTGAAAAGTAGCCTCCTATCTCTCCTTATTTTATTTGGTATTTCAAGAGTAACAGCAGGTGCATCCCATGCTGCATCTTGTAGGGAAGCATAGACAGCATTTTAGGAGGAGTGCATGAGGGTGAGGCCCAAGTGACAATGATAAATGCCTTCACTGGCACCTCAAAGTAACGAGCCAGAGGTATGGGTCTTCCATTTCTTGTAAACAGCACTGAGTGGCAGAAGGGTGTGTCAGAGAGCTTTTGTTGTCATTTTCAGCCTCAAGATGGGCGTGACAGTAGGTCACTGCACCTCAAGGTTAGCAAAGGTTAAAGTCTGTCTGGCTAACAATTGCTTTTCACTAGTTTATAAACCTAGGTTGTCCCAGACAATAAGATTGTTTTAATAGTCTGAATTGTGTTGAGCGTTGTGATGGTCTAAGTCTTGTGTAGCTATGTTGTGTGTTTTTACAAAGCTACAATTTTGCTTTGTAAAATTCAGTGCAGAACTTGACATTTGCAAGATCTGGACCACACAAGATATGCGTCACTTCTCTATTTTTGTTGAGGGTTTTGCAAGCTATGCTGTTTTTGGAGTGGTGGATGATGGGGATTGATGTACTTGCAAAGATTAAAGGAATATTGTGGGGAAAAAGTCAAAATAGATCAATATCTAGACTGCACCAAGAGAGTCTAGATACTATATACACAGTCTTTAGCTGCAGATCTTAAAACCAGTTATACAAAGTTAAATCCAATTCTCTGCGCAAGGGAAGAAAGATTGCCTTCTGATTATGGAACAAGACAGACATAGGAGCCCAGGGTTCTGTATCCTGTCTGATCTTGGGCCAACTGCTTAATCATGCCTCAGTTTGTTTAACTATAGCACTTCCCCACCTCACAGGAGTATTGAGACTTCGGTGCTATGGAGAAACTGCCATAGTAGGTTCTATAAATAAGGATAAATTAGATCCGCAACACTCCAACACAGGGGCTTCATTAAAATGGTAAGAAAAGAGTTGTATAAGATTCAGTAGCTTTGTTAGCAGCTGTCTTTTTAAAAATCCTTTTATCCAATTACTGCAGGGTGCTTTTTCCAGCACTTAGACAATGAAGTGTTCTTTAAAGTCTTTATCCTTACAAGTCCCTTCAGAGTTAAGTACGCTCCATTTTAGGGAACAGATACAAGGAGACAGGCAGATGGTTTTGTTTGCCCAAGGCCTGGCAGCTGGTTAGTATCAGAGCGAGGTCTAGAAAGAACTCTACTATTCCTGGCTCCTGGTTCTGTGCTCAGATCATTAGATCAGTGTTTCCCAAACTTTTTACTAAGGTGACGCTCCAACTGCATTTTGTGTTTTTTTGCAACCCACAATTATATATATGCTCCGTCCACCCCGGCATCGCAACCCTAATCCTGGCCTGGTGCGGAGGGGAGGCCCTTGGAGGGAGGGGATTGGAAAGTTAGCCCACCCCACAGCAGTAGCTCCTGTCCCAGAGGGCTGGGCCTGGGCTCCCCACTCTGGGGATTGTGACCAGCCACACAGGGTTGCAATGCCACTCAGGTTTGGCCCAGCTGCCCCACAGTTGTAACAGTGTGTGATCTGGTATATTGGTATTCCATATTTTTAATTACTATCTCATGTGAACCACTATCAAGTATAAATGTTTTCTTAATTGCCAGCCCTGCAAACTCAAGCTGGGATCTGAAAGTCAAGCTGGGTTCTTCCTGGTGTAGCACAAACCAGGAATAACATTTCTGTAGTTCAGACTTGGATAGAGTTTCCTTTGATATAGTGAGGCAGATTAGCATCCTGCTTGCTTGTTCATTGCTGTGCTGGCTTGACAGTGCTTTGGCGTAAAATCTGTTCCCCATGTAAGCAGGCTGGAAAGGGATCAGATCTGAGTAAGTGCCATTTCTCCATAGTTGCCTAATCAGATCACACCTGTATTTTAAATTTTCCTTTCTTGTATCACTCTTCAAAATGTTGACAAATATAACTGCTATTGTCATGCCTAATTAAAAGTGCACTTTGCATGGGGATTTTTATACCATTGTAGATTTGTCATTGGCTTTTAAAAGTCAAATATTCTGCACTAGGTAAAATCAGGGCATATTATGCCTTTTTTGCCATCAAAGTAAAATTGCTTTTACTGTCTCTTCAAAATACACTCTTCTTCCTGAGTCTAAAAGTATTCTGTGAAGGGGTAAATCATTCCCATCCCTTAGACTTGGGCCCGGGCTTAACAGAGAGGCAGCAAGTGCATAAACTCAATCCAGCAATAGATTTTGCTGTATACATCCCCACTGGCTTATGTGGTGCCTTACCAGGATGACAAAGGTACAGGCCCTGCCTGGAGGAGCTTAGTCCAGGTACAAATGTAAAATTCAGGCAACAGTATATTAAGAGGACTAATTAGGTTGCTATTGGAAACGCTACTATGAATAGTTAGCATCTTAGCTGTAAACAGTCATTCATACTAATGCTTTGGTTTCAAGCCATGCTAGTGTGACACTTGTCACTGAGCTTACCCGACAGGTTGGTCATCTGAATTAATAGAATTACAAGGCTCAATTCTGGCTGTTGACTCAGTCACATTGACTTCTGTGGCTACTCATGCGAATAAGTGGGATTTGGCCACTGAACAAGTGCCAGTGCATGTACTTAAAGCCGTAATCTTTTCTTGCAGTTACCATATGTTTTGTTGGTGGGGTATTAAAGGGACCTAATGAATCACAAACTGTATGGGAGGTATCTGGATTTTTTTTTGAGTGACTCCATGGTCTCGTGTACAAGAGCGAGGTTATACTCTTCAGAGAGCTGCTGACAGACAGTCTGGAGCACCTCACTAAAGGGCATAGACACAAATGGCAAAATATAGCACTTGAAGTTATGTCTGTGAAGGAACAGCCCTTTGTGGATACATGTAAATCTCAATGTGTCTCTGGCAGGCAGTATCTGAGAACAGGGATTAATGTCTGTCTACCTGCCAAAATAGACGAGAGAAACGGAGAGCTGCTTTGAAAGCAGTTGCTACTCTGGCAACTGCAACTTAATGATCTGCAGATGTCTCTCTGGTCTGCTAAGCTTGGGCTGTCTTTCTTTAAACTAGATGAATAATGAAATCATAGCTCTATGAAATCCCGGGTTCTCTGCATTCTGGTTCTCCTACTTGTGTTTTAGCTCAGTGGGTCTCAACCTATTTTAATGGCGACCCCTTTCACATCACAAGCCTCTGAGTGCGACCCCCCCCCCTATAAATTAAACACACTTTTTAATATATTTAACACCATTATAAATGCTGGAGGCAAGCGGGGTTTGGGGTGGAGGTTGACCGCTCATGATCCCCCATGTAATGACCTTGCGACCCCCAGTTTGCTTTAGCTGAAGTGTCCCTTGACTTGTGCTGTAAAATTTTTCATTTCCGGCTTGGATAGTATTGCCTGGCTTGTGGTCATTGAAAGTACCTCAACCTTGCACTAACCATGCAGGAATCGTACTCTTGTTTCCATTTTAAGAAATTGGACTCTGCCTATTTATAGAGGCACCTCTTCAGCTGTAAATGCTGTGCATCAAGAGAACATCCCTCAGTCTTCAGCTGACACCAGTGGTGTGTCTGTACTGCCGTTGGGAACGTCTCCTCCAGCCAGGGTGGTAGACAGACACGCTAGCTTTGTGTGAGCTAGCGTGCTAAAGATAGCAGTGTGTATGTTGCTGCACAGGTTAGCTGCCCAAGTACAAGTCTGCCAAACCCCTCCCCCCGGCCCCTCTCCCTCACGTCCATACTTGGCTGGCTAACCTATACCGTAACATCCACACTGCTATTTTTAGCATGGTAGTTTAGGCATGTGTCTACCTGGGCTGGGGGGCATGCTCCCATCAGCAGGGTAGACATACTGTAGGTGTCTGGCATCTCAGCAGTTATATGGCAAACAGTACTGCCTCTTGTCTCCTGGGTAACCTTACACCACTTGCTTGCAGTTATCCCTCACTGTGTTGCCTGGCCTCATTTCCTTAATTAACCTTACACTATAGCGGGGGTCGGCAACCTTTCAGAAGTGCTGTGCCGAGTCTTCATTTATTCACTCTAATTGAAGGTTTCGCGTGCCAGTAATACATTTTAACGCTTTTAGAAGGTCTCTTTCTATAAGTCTATAATATATAACTAAACTATTGTTGTACGTAAAGTAAATAAGGTTTTTAAAATGTTTAAGAAGCTTCATTTAAAATTAAATTAAAATGCAGAGCCCCCCGGACCGGTGGCCAGGACCAGGGCAGTGTGAGTGCCACTGAAAATCAGCTCAAGTGCCGCCTTCGGCACGCATGCCATAGGTTGCCTACCCCTGCACTATAGTTTAAACACAGAGCCCTTGGATCTTACCAGATATGTGCCAGATACAGTGGTCAATCACTCTGCTTTTATTATGCTTTCCTCCCCATGACTATTAAAATTGCAATCTCTTCAGGGCAGGGAAGAAGTCAGTTCAGTGCCATAGGTGTGTGTGTTTTTGTGTGAATACTCTTGTACACATTTTACCAGTAAACCTCCTACATCAACAGGGTTGATTTTGAAAAGGTTAGTTTGAAACAGTGGACTACATTTAATGTTGAAATGAGGAAAACAAAGGGTCCTCTTTCCCCCAAAAGCCTTGCATCTTCTACCCTGTGGCCCAAGTTACATGAAGGTTTCTAGCAGCCTGCTAGCTTACTGGAGGAGGAATAGTGATATGGAACTTGCAAACACAGAAACAAGCAAGTATGTGTTTCATGCATCCAAATAGTATCAGTGCAGCTGCACTGTCATGTTCTTGACCTTAAAACACTTCTGTTGTCTCTGTTGCATTAGGGCATGCGTTTTTGCATTATTTGCTAACTTTCCATACAGACTACACTAAATCCACCTTTTACGTGAATGGTTGAATAATATTATAACCATTGATGGAGTTGCCCTTTGAAAGTATAGCTGTAGTTTACAAAATGGCAGTCTCCTTTCCTTCCTTAGTGGACTAAATAGTTGGATATGTAACCTCCTTCCAAACTGGTTCCTTAATGATGTGGTTTATGTATATTTTAGGGCAATCCTGAATTCAGGAGCACAGTATCTAGTTAAATTGGATGTGGATGGGCTGTATTTAAAGGTGGGGGGGGGATCTCTTTTCTTAAATGTAAACTTACTGAACACCACATCCATACACTTAAGCTTTCCTTTGCCACATTCATTGCTTGAACTGCATAGCCTCTAAATGCTGAAGGGAACATGAAGGAGTTGCTTCTCTTAGTTTTCCTCTGGGATTCAGACTTGGAAAGTGCAAACAGAAGAAAAAAGTTGGCAGTTTTCTTTGGAGTAAGATTAAACATAATCAGGAAGACATGGGGGTTGATTCCATATCTCATGGAATCCTTGTTCTGAAGCACTGTTATATTGGCATGTCTCAAGACTGGTTCTTAGTTACTTAGCAGGTCCTGCTGTGCAACACATCTGTCTGTACTGCAGTATGTGCAGATCCCTTTGCCACTGAGCACTGGCGGATTCTTCTAATCATCTGGTTTCAGAAGGAACACTTCAAAAGAAACCCCCAAGTTTTGGCTGACAATGGGGTGACTTAACATGGTCAGCATCCATGTATTGTATGCTTAGTGTGAGCTCACATCTTTATTTAAAAAAACGTAGCCCCACCCGTTGGAGGCATCCTCTCTAAAGTGTTAGCCATGCCAGCCGGTAGCAGGACACTCAGCTAGCTCCTTGAGAGAGGATGTGCCTTACTTTGATTTGCCACATCATGGTAAGATAATAGCTGTGGGCTAGAGAGGGAGATGTTATACCTGGAGTCTGACAGATCTGAGAGGAACCTCGCCTCCCACACATATTGAAACAGGGCAGGAGGTGAAAGGCAAGTGGAGAGAGGAGTTTAATGTCTCTTGTAGAGGTGGGATTGTCCATTTGATAGCTACTGCTGAGTTAGCCCAAAATTTCCCCCCAAGCTTTTTTCCCTTCATCCAGAGTGGTGGTCTTGGGGTGACTTGTTGGTGTGATGGGGGAGTTTAAAGCCCAGGCCTGGCAGTGTCCCTCTGTGTTCTGTGTGTAGGTTCATACTGCATTTGCTGTTGGCATGTTTGAGCTCCTGAGTTACCAGTCCATAGCCCAGAATTACAGTGAAGATTAATTCTGTGCAAGCTGTAAAAATTCCATAAGGTGCTTGTATTGTCTGAGTGGATATGCACTTTCTTCTGCACCAGTGAAAACCAGCTGGATGACTAGATAAGTCAGTCCTGTACACTAACTGATGTGGACTACACAGGGTTTTTTTCAGAGAAAAGTGTAGAGGAAGCATAATTCTTAAGTATTCGCTGACAGTGGTGGATAATGTGGTGCGGGGGGTGGTGGTCAGGGATGGTGAATAGTGGCTGCTGTATAATGAAATGCAGTTACAGCCCCACTGATTCTTGCACTCTTGTGTGTCCTGGGGTACAATGAATGCTAACCACACAATGATTGACTGTACACTTTCCTTGACTGGTCATCTTGCACATGAAACTGTTCAGTATCTTAAATGAGTCCCTTTCACATCCTACAAGGCTTTTTTGGTTGAGAAGAGAAATTCCTTCAGTGGCTTAGTGAATTAATATTGCTCTCAGGCAGCACATCATTAGTCTATATGAGGGTTTAATAGCAAAACTTTCTTCCAAAGTAAAATCTGCTGTTGGCACACAGCCATCTGCACCGTCTGGCTCCAAATCCCTTTCACCTGTACTCCTATCCCAGTGTTTCGACTAAGGATTTTGTTCACCTGCAACTTCCCCCTGGTTTGTCCTTTGAGAACTGAAACTTCTTTGGTGGGGAGGGGAGCGGAGTGGAGAGACCTAAGCTCAAAAGCCAAACTAGTTCAAATGTGAAAATTCCACCTCAACAGTTTTGTTTGTTTTTTGTTCTTGGAGTGTAAAAATGTTTGGGATTTTCAGTTCCCCTGTTAAAACACACATGCTGTCTGTGATGCCCTGGGAAGTGGCTTGGATTTGACACATTATGGCTTGGTGTGAATGTAAGTTCTCGATGTGCTGTCAAAGTTAAACACTGTGTTTTAAATAAGTGCTCAGGTTTGCAACGGTGTTCCATGTGAGTCCCTGGGATATTTGGTGGTGGTGGGGAGGAAAGGTGTAGGTGAAGGAATAGAGTGCCTATTGGGGAAAACCAGGTGCTGTAACCTGACAGTCCAGTCAAAAGTGGGCTGAATAATCGACTTCATTCTGAGGGAAAGGCAGATGTAGGCCTGTCTGTTGAAAGAAGTGCCCATGGCGAGACTGAGGTCACAGGAACAGCTCAGCCCTGAACAGCGTGAAAAGAACATTTAAAAACACCAAAATCCTGTCTCCACAGGAATGGAAAAACAAAGCTCTGCTGTGTGTAGACTGTCTGCTGACTCTTGTAAGGCGTTCTTATAATATTGAGTGCAATGCTTAGCTATGTAGAAGTAAACATTTCATACTTCCTACAGTGGACGTGAATGGGTGCATGGACGTAAAGACAATAGACCAGGGGTCAGCAACCTTTCAGAAGTGGTGTGCCGAGTCTTCATTTATTCACTCTAAGGTTTCACGTGCTGGTAATACATTTTAACGTTTTTAGAAGGTCTCTTTCTATAAGTCTATAATATATAACGAAACTATTGTTGTATGTAAAGTAAATAAGGTTTTTAAAATGTTTAAGAAGCTTCATTTTAAAATTAAATGAAAATGCAGAGCTACCCGGACCGGTGGCCAGGACCCAGGCAGTGTGAGTGCCACTGAAAATCAGCTCAAGTGCTGCCTTCGGCACGCGTGCCATAGGTTGCCTACCCCTGCAATAGACAAATGATCTCATATTACTGCAGCTCTTTCCAAAATGAAAGTGCCTGAGCCCTGGTCTACACTACAGACTTATGTCTGTATAACTCTAGCTTTGTCTACACTGCGCTTTTGTTGGTAAAACTTTTGTTGTTCAGGGGTGTGAAAAAACACACCCCTGACACAAATTTTACCGACGAAAAGCGCCAGTGTGGACAGCGCTTTGTTGGTGAGAGACGCTCTCCTGCCAACAAAGAGCGGCTACGCTGCGCACCTTTTAGCGGCACGGCTGTAGCGGCATGGCTGTGTCCCTAAAAGCTGCGCAGTGTAGACATAGCCTGTGTCACTCAGGGGTGTGGAATATCCACACCCCTGAACTACATAGTTATACTGCCTGGGGTCCTGGTTGCAGGGTCCTGGGTCGGGGCTGCCCACCCCTGCGCTCAGGGCTCCGCTCCCTGCCCCCACTCTGTGAAGTGGTCTCTGGGCAAGGGGTGGTGGGCATAGAGGTCTTGGGGGAGGGCGCTGTGGTTCTCAAACTGCAATCTAGGTAACACATTATGGACCGGATATGCGGCCCACAATGATAAATAGGTAGAGAATCACTGGTCTACATTAAACGCTACAGTGGTGCAGCTGGCCTTGAGCATGAACAATCAACAAAGGGCGCTGTTAACTTCCAACTTGAAAAACCAGACTTATGGGAGACGGATAAGATTTGTCCAAGAATAGATCAAGAGAGTCATTAAAACACAGGCATTCTGCAGACTTGCTTGATAACCAATTAAGTGTGTTTCAGCAATGGAATGAGTAACTGCTACATTGAAACAAAATACAAGTTTAATTTAAGGAGAACGCTGAGCACTCCAGAGTAAGGTAAGACTTGCAAAGATGTTTGGAGCAGCTGGAAAAACTTCCAGTTCACTATTCAAAGGTAAACAAACAAAGGAAAGACAGGTCAACCCTGTGAGACAGTGCTTACAGGAAAGCTACCCGAAGGGGAGTGCTGCTTTAGACAGAATGTAGAATCACCAAAACCAGGCACTGGATGGCTGGAGAATAACTTGAAGTTGTGCCATAACTCTCACAACTCTTCTTGGATGAGCACTGTAAGAATCTCTTTTCAACTCGGCATCATTCTATAGTGTCTTTTAATTAAATATGTTTGCAATATTATTGTTGCTGCGTTGGTCTCAGGCTATTAGAGAGAGAAGGTGGGTGAGGTATCAGAGTAGCAGCCGTGTTAGTCTGCATCTGCAAAAAGAACAGGAGTACTTGTGGCACCTTAGAGACTAACACATTTATTTGAGCATAAGCTTTCGTCAGGGCCGCCCAGAGGGGAGGCAAGTGGGGCAATTTGCCCCACGCCCCGCAGGGGCCCCCACCAGAGTTTTCAGGGGCCCCCACCAGAGTTTTCGGCGGGTCTTCGGCAGCACTTCCTTCAGTGCCACCGAACACACCCGGATCAAGTGAAGGACCCACCGCCGAAGACCCGGAGCTTCTTCCGCTCTGGGTCTTCGGCAGCAGTTCGGCAGCAGGGGCTTCTTCCGCTCCGGGTCTTCGGTGGCAGTTCGGCGGCGGGGGCTTCTTCCGCTCTGGGTCTTCGGCAGCAGTTCGGCAGCGGGGGCTTCTTCCGCTCCGGGTCTTCGGCGGCAGTTCGGCGGCGGGGGCTTCTTCCGCTCCGGGTCTTCGGCGGCAGTTCGGCGGCGGGGGCTTCTTCCGCTCCGGGTCTTCGGCGGCAGTTCGGCGGCGGGGGCTTCTTCCGCTCTGGGTCTCTGGCGGCGAGGACTTCTTCCGCTCCGGGACCCGCCGTCGAAGTGCCCCGAAGACCCGGAGCGGAAGGACCCCCGCCGCCAAAGACCCCAGGCTCCCTGAATCCTCTGGGCGGCCCTGGCTTTCGTGGGCTACAGCCCACTTCATCAGATGCATAGAATGGAACATACAGTAAGAAGATATATATATACATACAGAGAACATGAAAAAGTGGAAGTAGCCATACCAACTGTAAGAGGCTAATTAATTAAGATGAGCTGTTAGCAGCAGGAGAAAAAAAACTTTTGTAGTGATAATCAAGGTGGCCCATTTTAGACAGTTGACAAGAAGGTGTGAGAATACTTAACATGGGGAAATAGATTCAATATGTGTAATGACCCAGCCATGGGATTATCACTACAAAAGTTTTTTTTCTCCTGCTGATAATAGCTCATCTTAATTAATTAGCCTCTTACAGTTGGTATGGCTACTTCCACTTTTTCATGGTCTCTGTATGTGTGTGTATATATCTTCTTATTATATGTTCCATTCTATGCATCAGATGAAGTGGGCTGTAGCCCACGAAAGCTTATGCTCAAATAAATGTTTGTCTCTAAGGTGCCACAAGTACTCCTGTTCTTTTTGTGGGTGACGTAGTATCTTTTATTGGATCAGCTCCAATTCAGTCACAACGATGAAATACTAATTTATTTGCTTTGCTTGAAAAGCCCCATTTTGTGGGGTTCGGGTCATCCCACATCCCAACTCTGAAATACCTTGTGATTATCTGGCATTTTTCATTGCAGAACTCAGCTCCACTTTTAGTGGAAGATCCGGTTCTAAATCCCTTTGACTCCTTAGAAAAATAACCTATGTGCTTCTCCAGAGGCTGCAAAAGGTCGTGGATCTGAAAATGTTTAGAGATAACACTTCAAGCTTAGTTTCCAGGTCTGAACCCGAGACTAGTGGGGTATTTTGCATGGCCTTGGGTTTCACAATAAGGGTCATGCAGCTCTAGTTCCAATCTCTTCCTATGAGAGTGAAACTAAACTAATAGGGCCCGTAAAAGATGGACTGATTGGGGTGACATGCCCTGGTATCTGCCACAGAATAAAGAGCCAGTACTAGCAGCAGGGCTCAGTTGCCTCTTCCTCTCACCTCATTGTGAAGAAGATAGCAGCAAGGGGGAAGCTCAGAAGCATTGGGTCTGGCTTGGGAGAAGGAGTGGGATGGAAGTGATGAAATCCTAAATAAACGATTAGCAAACACGTTGCTTAGGTAAGAGTTAAAACCTGTGGCCAGGCTAAATAGTGTGCGTCAAAGTTCTTATTACAGACCTCGAAAGTGCTTAGCACCCTCCATGGGGGAGGGATAGCTCAGTGGTTTGAGCATTGGCCTGCTAAACCCAGGGTTGTGAGTTCAATCCTTGAGGGGGCCACTTAGGGATCTGGGGCAAAATTGGTCCTGCTAGTGAAGGCAGGGGGCTGGACTCGATGACCCTTCAGGGTCCCTTCCAGCTCTATGAGATAGGTATATCTCCATCCTATTGCATTCAGTGGGTGCTGCAGGTCCCTGGCATCCATGTAGAGTAATAAATCTAATGTTACCCCAGTTTGAAAACTGGGACAGTGATTGTAAGGTAGTGAAAGGACCTGATGAATGTCGTTCCTGATGTTCATACCTAGACGGACATGCTAGTGTAGCGACTAATTCTTTAGAAAACGGTGCATGCAGGGTTAGACGCTAGAATTCTACTTTCAATTATGTCTTTAGTATGTAACCACTGTATGAAACTCTTTACTATCCAAAACCTGAGTGAACATTTGAATGAGCAGTTCTAATATCACTGTTTACTGCATGTTCTTATTAAAACAGGAAACTATAACCCTCTATGCCTAGTGCTAATTTTGTACGTTTAGGCTTATTATGCGCATTAACAACTTTTTTTAAAAAATAACAAGTGAATTAAGTTGCACTAAATGGCTCAAATAATATTTATCTCAACTTGGCAGCATGCACCAGTAACTTATGTAATAGTTTTAATCTTATTTTTCAGAACAGTGGGCGTAATGGTCTTCTGGCTGACTGAAGCTAAATTAGTACTTTCTGTCTGTCTTTTCCTTGTTTGTTCACACAATATAGTGCATGTGGGTGATCTAAGATTTCAAAACTTACTTTTAATCACAATGTCTAAGCCTTTGGGTATAGCATAAGGCTGAAATTTCACAACTCACTCTTCAGTGGAACAATTGTTCCTAGAGGCTTTATACACCATTCAACCCTGCACAGGGTGTTGTAGCCTAATCTGAGAGGTTAATGACATCTCCAGAGGATATAAGCATGCATAGCTTATAGAACTACTAATATAGCACTAGCAAACTGTGTGATTAATCTTACTAAACTTGTGAACATCAGTATGAATGTACAAAATGTTCTATGTAGCAAAGTCTTGTTCAAGAACACAATAGCTAAATAGCTTAGCTTTGTGTAAACTGGCACCAGCTGAGATCTTCCCCACACCTCATCGTGTGAGAAAATGAGGTTTGAAGTTGATATATCTGGATAGGCACAGGTAGCCCAGAATAGAGTTCTGCCTTAACATGTGAACCCCTATAGCTAATACTCCAGGACAATAAAATGTCAATTATGTTTCATTACTTGTGTGGATGACTCCCTTTTACAGCAGCAGGCTCTTAGCAAAGCTTCCACCAAGTTTAATATTGGTTGCAGTTGGGGCACTTATTCCTCTTTCTGTGGAACTCTGAGTACTTGTCTACAGCTGGCACAGCTAGAACAGTCTTGAGGTCATCTTAAATTCTTATTTGTCTTGCATCCGAAGAAGTGGGTATTCACCCACGAAAGCTCATGCTACAAAACGTCTGTTAGTCTATACGGTGCCACAGGATTCTTTGCTGCTTTTAAATTCTTATATGGCCCTCATTACCATAGTATCTGAGCAACATATCTTCTAGTTAGTTTCCTCTCTCATCGTCTTGTGTGGCTTAGGGAAATGCTATTATCCCCGTTTTGCAGATGGGAACTGGGCCTCAGTTCCCAAGTGACTTGCCCAGGGTCATCCAGGAAGTCCTTATCAGAGCGGGAACTTGAACCCATCTCTCCTGAGTCCTAGGCTAGTGCCATAACCGCTAGCTGATCCTTTCCTGCTTGTAGCAGTAGAACACCTCTGAGGCTAATGGTGTCTTTTTATAACAATGGCTCTTGCATTTGTTTTTAGCGGGGTTGAAAATTTTGTGCCCCAAAAGTTTTGAAAAGATTTTATCCTAATGTTGTGTGGGCTTTTCCTTATTTACGACTAAGGCTACATTTATGTCACGGAAATCGCAGAATCCGTGACTTCCAGAGATCTCCGTGACATTCTCTGCTTCAGTCCCAAGGGTTGCAGGACTCTTGAGCTGGCAGCCAGCGGGGCCCGGGCAGGGTTCCAGCGACAGGCAACACCAGTGACAGGTGACAGGGCCCCCTTCAAGATTCCAGGATAGGTGAGAGACTCCTGAGGGGGCCCCCCTCAAGGTTCCAGCGACAGGCGACAGCCTCGCGCAGGGGGAGGGGACATCTCGGGCAAGCGGCTGGGAGTGTCCCATTTTCTCTTTGGGGAAATATGGTCACCCTGCAGCTCCCAGCTGCCATGGGCAGAGGGGGAACCCCGCAGCTCCCAGCCACCACAGTAGCAGGGGAAGCCATGGAGCTGCAGCAGTAAAAGTCACAGACCAGTCACAGCTTCCGTGAATTTTTGTTTTTTGCCTGTGACCGGTCCGTGACTTTTACTAAAAATAACCATGACAAAATCTTAGCCCTATTTATGAGAACAGTAGATTAAAGTAGGATTAAAACATGTCTGAGTGACTTTAGCCATATCCTGGAGCTTTGCGATCTTGAGTGGCATGGCTAAAGTACAAGAATTCACAATACTTGGCACTGATTGTTGCTTTCAGTGATCTCTAAGAGCCTTTCCTATGCTTAAACCTCCAAAACAGACTATTTTTTCCCTCTGAACCTGATATCTAGCTGCTTTTTTTTGTTTGTTTTTTGTTTTTAACCAAAAGCATTAAGGAAGACTTATCTCCAGCTATATATGGGTTGGATGCCCCTGGAGTTTGCTGTGTGTAAGGTTATTCCACGAGGATGTGTTTCCTGTGCAGGACGGGAAAGATAAAGCTAACTAGTGGTTAAAGGTTTTGTTTTCATGTTGTAAATATGTTAGTGATCATATATTTATTAATCCCAAATTAGGAGGTACCGGATCTTCCGCTTAACTGGAAAAGTTAGTTATTTTGGAGTTGTTAACTTGATTGTTCTGGCTTCTCAATTCCTGTAAGTGTCACATACAGTCTGGCAACTGAAATTGCATAGCACCACCATTTTAAAAAACAAATAGTGACTTGGATAATGGGACACAGTTATAAAGTACAACAGTGTTTGTCAGAACTCTTCTCTAGTGATTGTGAATATGACACTTCATGTCTCTGGGTTATTTTGAGCAACAAACTGTGCAACTTTCTCCAAGGTGGTGGTAAAGCAAATCCTCCTAGCATCACTTATGTGGAGGCAAGAGAAATGGAAATAGTCCTTCTATCTTGCTGATTGTTGGTCTTATAATAAGTAGGACTGACAGTTAATCGCAGTTAATGCATGTGATTAATGCAAAGCAAATTATTTTTCAATTCACCTCATACAAGTCCACTCAGTCCTACTTCTTGTTCAGCCAATCGCTAAGACAAACAAGTTTGTTTACATTTATGGGAGATAATGCTGCCCACTTCTTACTTATAATCTCACCTGAAAGTGAGAACAGGCGTTCGCATGGCAGTGTTGTAGCCGGCGTTGCAAGGTATTTATGTGCCAGGTATGCTAAACATTCATATGCCCCTTCGTGCTATGATTTGGAAGCTCTGAAGTTTTACATTGTTTTGTTTTTGAGTGCAGTGATGTAAAAGATAATAGTTCTACGTTTGTAAGTTGCACTTTCACGAAAGAGATCACACTGCAGTACTTGTATGAGGTGAATTGAAAAATACTATTTCTTTTATCTTTTTTACAGTGCATATATTTGTAAAAAAAAAAAAATACAAAGTGAGCACTGTATACTTCGTATTCTGTGTAGTAACTGAAACCAATATATTGGAAAATGTAGAAAACCATCCATAATAAATTTAAATTAATATTCTATTGTTTAATAGTGTGATTAAAACTGTGATTAATCATGGCTATTTTTTAAAACTTACGATTAATTACGATTATATATTTAATCGTTTGACAGCCCTAATAATAAGCTTAAGAAGCAGCTCACTGACACACAGCTTTTAGAACATGTTGCTGTGACACATTCTAAATATTAGAGCGAAAGGGTGGGTGAGGTAATCTCTTTTATAGGCCTGAATTCTGTTGATGAGAGAGAGACAAGATTTCAAGCTTACACAAAGCTGTTCAGATCTGTACAAGCTCGAAAGCTTGTCTCTTTCACCAACGGAAGTTGGGCCTAGGGGGGAGGGATAGCTCAGTGGTTTGAGCATTGGCCTGCTAAACCCAGGGTTGTGAGTTCAATCCTTGAGGGGGCCACTTAGGGATCTGGGGCAAAAATTGGTCCTGCTAGTGAAGGCAGGGGGCTGGACTCGATGACCCTTCGGGGTCCCTTCCAGCTCTAGGAGATAGGTATATCTCCATAATCGTATCGGCCTATAAAAGAGAGTACCTCACCCATCTTGTCTCTCTAATATCCTCAAACCAACATGGCTACAACAACTCTTCATACTTCTAACTATGGCCTTTAACCATAGGTGCCGACTCCGTGGGTGCTCTGGGGCTGGAGTACCCACGGGGAAAAAAATGCTGGGCGCTGAGCACCCACCGGCAGCCCCCCTACTAGAATCTCCCCCCAGCGCATCCTGCCTGCCTGTGGGGACCCCCCCCCCATCAGTGTCTCCCCCTCCTTCCCAGCGCCTGCCATTTATCAGCTGTTTCGTGGCGTCAGGAGCTGCTGGGTGGGATGGGGAAGGAGTGAGGGTGCAGCAGGCTCGGAGGAGGGGGCGGAACTGGGTGGGGAAGAGGCAGAGATGGGAAGGGGCGGGGATGGGAAGAAGCAGGATGATAGTGGAACCTTGAGGGAAGGAGTGGAGTGGAGGCGGGGCCTGGGCAGAGCTGAGGGGAGCACACCCCAGCAGATTAGAAACTCGGCCTCTCTGCCTTTAACCTTTCCTTTGTGCCTCTATATTTTAAGTCATGAAATAGTTGGTGACTGCTTGCACTTGCTTAAATGGCCTTATTTAAACACTGCTGTTGCAAAGGTGGCTGCTTCTAGCCAGTGTGGGTTTCTGTAGATCCTACAAGCGCAGCTGCTCTACCCCGCCCTGGTATTGGCTTATGAAAGTCATGCCAGTGTCGCTAATGTTTCATCAGGAACATGGCGGCGTCTGTATGTATGCTAGACTGTGTGCCATTGCCGGGGGTTGCCTGCGGCTACGATGGGTCGTGTCCACGTGGGTTTTGTTGATGCAGGGCTGGCAAAGATGGTGTAAAGACTTGTGCAAGTATTTCACCACTGAACAAGTGCTCGCAGTGTCTCTTCAGCATCTGAGTGTGTTGGTGTGAGTGAGGGATTGCAGCACCACGATTTTACCACGAAAATAGTGACCGTTCCAGGGGAGGGGCCAGTTTCAAAATTGTATATAAACGTTCTGTAGTAGACCTTTCAAAGAGAATTCTAGGTCCAGTATTGGGGGACAACCTCCAGATCTTAATCCAATTTATGGTAAACTAAATTTGGCGCCCATAAATTCTAATACTGGATCTTTCCCTTATTTGACTATGGTGGGAGAGAATATGAATAAGTGTGTTGTATTTAAAATGTGAGTTGGCACTTTCTGTGATTAATGGAAAGTGGATCACATGCCGGTTTAGACTGGCTTAATAACATGGTGCCTGTTTCCTGGCATATTGAAAACTGCTCCGTTAGGCTAGGGTATAGTTTAAAAGTGAATTTTCACCAGTTTATGTAGAACGGTCTCTTAAGCCCATTTCACTTTTATACTCAGGGCCGGCGCAACCCATTAGGCGACCTAGGCGGTCGCCTAGGGCGCAAACATTTGCAGGGCGCCAGCGCCCCGGCCGTTCGTGGAAATTTGGGGGACCTTCCGCCGCCGCTGTTGGGAGTGGCATTTCAGGGGCAGGACCTTCCGCCGCCTAGGGCGCCGGAAATGCTGGCGCCGCTACTGTTTATACTGGTTAAGAAATGTATGGGTTTATGTCAAGTGTTGCTGACATAATTTGACTACATAATTTGTGGCTTGAATTTTCAGTCCTGAGTGTAGAAATGCAGTGACTAGGGTTTTCGCTTAGTCTAAAAATTGCGTTACCAAGGCTGTTAAATCTGATCCCACTGGGAAAGATCCCAGACCACCTCAGTATTTCTCTGGAAGCTATTGCTTCGGTTGCCACAAAAATGTTATGTGACTGCAAATGGGTGGGGAAGTGGTCTGTGTGATCATGAAATGAAAGGGCAGCGGCTCCTGAGGAAACCTCAGATATGGCCCACCCTGTGAAAACTTGAGAACTGCTTGTATGAAAACCAGTTGTGTGGATCCCTTGTGTGGATGCTTAAGGTGGATTTTGCTGAGCTTACTTGCCTAAAAAAAAATAACTTCCTTTGCTCCAAAACAACGTCTTGTAGTTTGTCTCTGAAGGTTTGTACTTGCTGATTCCTTCTCCCCGCATGGATGAACTTGGCTTTTAATTATATCCCTTCTGAAGTTTCACAGTGAGAGGATATTGTGTTGCTAGTTTTGTAACAGTCTCTTGTGCTCAGTGGTTTGAGAGACATGGTGGGTGGAAGGCGGGAGGGGAGAGAGACTCTTTAATAGAAAACTCGGATCACGTTGTGTAAAGTATTTCATGTAACAACAGAGTTGTGCTTTTTGCCTCCGAAACCTCAAGTATTTCACAGGCCTTTCAAGTGTCCCCACAGTGTAGCAGAAGTTTACACATGGTTGTAGCTAGCACAGTCCCTCACTGTTATGGGGCTTTACTATTTGGGAAAGCGACTGTTACTTGTGAAGAAAAGTTCAGGTGACACATCTCTTTCCCTAACACACCCAAGTCAGTAGTTGGGTCACAGCTTCAGTGCTTTTGTGCAGGGCTGTAGAAAACTTCAATCACTCTTCTTTACTAGGGATCTCTTCACACCAGAGCAACCCATAGACAGTTTCAGTTGAGTAGCAGTGCTGATGCAATGCATAACTGGATTTCATCACTACTGGATGAACTAGATAAGATTGTAGTGCAGAGGGCTGGATAACAAGTGCCCCTCACACCAGAATCCACTCTGAAATGTGTAACATCCCCTGCCCCAAATCAAACCAGCAAGTGAAGGGCTAGTTGGCCAGGTATCATAATGTAATGCATCCACCAGTGAGGAAGCTTGTTAGTATCAGCCACTGCTCAAACAGGGTAGCTAATTTTAGAAGATGTCTCTGCATCAGAGAGTATTTATGTATTTTCCCCCCTTTACTTACATAACAAGTGTCAAAGGTGAGTTGTTAAAGCAAAACACTGGGAAGTAGCATGCCGCCCAGTATTATAAGCATCCTTTATTGCTGATGCAAGACCTAAAGAGATGTTAAATGTAGCTCTTAGATGGAAGAGACCCACTCTTCTGCTAGTACAAAATATAAATAGTTTGATATTTAACTGATAAGAGGCTGCAAGGCTGGAAACTGCTGTTTCATCTCCACCTCTTCTGTCTGACAGGCATTGACATTCTGAAGCTCGTAGCAGCCCAGGTTGGAAGCCAGTGGAAAGATATCTACCAATTTCTGAGCAATGCAAGTGACCGTGAGATGGCGGCTTTCTCCAATGGGTACACTGCAGACCATGAAAGGGCCTATGCCGCCTTACAGCACTGGACCATCCGAGGCCCTGAAGCCAGTCTCGCTCAGCTCATCAGCGCCCTGCGACAGTACAGACGTAATGATGTTGTGGAGAAGATCAGAGGCCTGATGGAAGACACAACCCAGGTAAAGTGTGTGTTGATTACAGAGGCAGCTTGTTTTATTTATTTTTTTCATTACACTCTTCATCACAGAAATATGCACTAGTCTATCCTTCCAAGGCCAGGTCTGCACGACAGACCTATGTCAGTATAAGTACGTCACTCAGGGATGTGAAAAATACACACCCCTGTGCAATGCAGTTATACTGACTTAGCCCCCTGTGTAGACTGGAAGGCTTCTCCCGCCAACATAGCTACCGCTTCTCAGGGAGGTGGATTAACTATACCGATGGGAGAAGCTCTCTCCTCAGCGAAGTAGCGTCTTCCCTATAGCACTGTACATGAAAACAAGTCCCAAAGAAATGAATGACACCAAGCTTACAGGTTATTTCAAAGCATCTTGTGGGCTCTAGAACTGGTATACAGTGCAGCCCCAGGGTTCTGATCAGCTGCCATGGACGTCTTGCCGATGACTTCAGTGTGAACTTGTTTAGGCTCCAGGTTAACTGAAGGTTAATATCCCCTTGGGCAGCTTCTGTCAGTGCAACCTTTCTGTGGTGCCCCTAAACTGCACAGGGGCTTATGTTCAGGCTTCTGCCCTGCGCGGTTGAGCTTTGCTGGAGCACAGTTCTCGTGCAGCTTTGCTCATGAGGAACGGTACTTGTCCTTATGAACTCATACCTGAGCCCTTGTTAGGGTGGTGCTTAGGGATGAGGGGAAGGTCTCCTTAGACTTTCACAGTCAGCATTTCTCTTTCCTGTGGTTCTGCCTGCTATTACTGTTTTGTATGTCATTCAGATTGCCTCATGGTTAAATAGCTCTTAAAACTATTCCAGGATTTTGCATATGGAGGTGCCAGCTCTCACGTCTCACATTAAAGGTAAACTGCAAACAGCATGCATACCTTTACGGTATGCATTAAGAGCTACCGTTGCTAGAGCAGCCTCAAAATTGGGCGCTCCCTGATGTTTGAGTGCTTGATCTTGCAACCATGTATCGCATTAGTGGGTCTTTTACACTTCGTAGTAATGACTTTGTGCTTAGGCTTTAAGTTAATTTTCAAGAGAGATACTTGGGTGTATAGAGCTTCCTAGTTGTAACCCTACCAGAGTCATTTGTGCATGGAACGCAGCTTCTTGTTCCATGTTTAAATAATGAATAGCTTTGTCTTGCAGTGTTCAGTGCAACAGCTTCTATTCTAATTTAATCTAAATAGCCCAAAGTATATAACTGTCTGTTCTGCATGCTGTTCTCCAGGACTACTTGCATCCAAGATTTAAAACCCTAAATGCAAAGCATAAGACATAATTATATGTAAAATCGACTCCTGACATACTTAGATGTGTATATATTTTTTTTCTCTGTGGTATGCATGCGTGAAATTCTTGTTGCGTGTGTAGCATATCAAACTGACTTTCCTAGTCTCCTTGAGTATGTAGTAAACTGTTTTTGTCTGGTTACATTTTGACATTGAATACCTATGATAAATCCTGAATTAGGAGATCAGATAAAATGACATTTGGTTTGGATTTGTCATCAGTATCCAATTAGAAAAATTAAGATTGCCCAAGAACAGAGCTAGTCAGTGTTGGAGGACTCGTTGAGGCATCACAGTCAGTAATTTAATTAAAACCATTGGGTACTGTACATCATTTTTCTCCTGCCCCAAATTCTTACCTTCCCTGTTTGAAAGAATTCTCAGGGACTAGGTTTTTATAGCCTGGCAAGACAGTACGTTGAGAGGTAAATATCCTGAATAACTACTTGATGCTTGCTTACACAAAAGATACATCCGTATCAGGTTTGACCATTGCATTTCCTGTAAGAGGACTTATAAAAACAAGCAGGGAATAGATACATTAGTGTCTCTGAGAACAAGTAAAAACAAACCTTCTACACTACAGGTTTGGTTCAGTTGTAATCCCCACTGCCTATAGTTACAACCATATGTGTAAAGTTTTTCTGTGTGAGAGGCCCTCCTCTCTGTTGGGTTTAACGAGCAACAATGGCCCCAGTTCAGCAAGGCACATGTGCTTAATTCCAAAAACTAGACCTTGGTGAGGAAATGGATTTCTGCAAAACCCACTGCAGTGCAGAGAGCACGTGCTTGCACTGTATAGGGCTGTCTCACTTTGAGGTCAAGACATCGAGACACTTATTGCTTAGGAGCACTGCAAAATCTTTCATGGGAGGGATATTTTAAAAAGCCGCCTAAAAGTTTTGTCTTAACTAGTATTTAAAGGTGTTTGGAATGTGTCGGCTAAAATGTTCTAACCCACCTTTTGAAATCCTACGTGAGAGAAAACCTCCAAGGTTCCTTTCTAAAGGGGAAACAGGCTTGTGCCTTCTGCTGCTGCTTTATAACGTGGAAAGAAAACAGGAAAAAATTAAGCGTTTGCAGTAGAAATACAGATCTTGTCGATCAGGGAAGATTTCAGAAAATTAGTAAAACTAGAACATCACAAGAGACAACACTGAGAGCCAAGCGATTAAGGGGGAGAAATTTTTAGTTAGCAAAAAGCAGCTTTAGACGGACCCTTGGTGAACTCTAGTGCCTACTAATGCCCATTATGGAGAGGATGGTTTCTCTTAAGTGGTCCAAATGGGCTCTTTCCCTTTTAAAACATGGAAGCTCACAATATTCGTTATCTGAGACCTCCAGCAAGACTAGACTGGACGTTCCTTATACTTCAAAGCTTTAAAAGAGAATTCTCAAGACCACACACGCACAGAACAACACTAACTTGGGCACCTGTATATGTCTCCAAAAGTAAAAAAGGGAGTACAAATGCCATTTTAAACATTGCAAGTCATCTTTTAAAAACGAATCCATGAGTTTCCCAGCGAAGGAAACTTAGTCTGTATCATTGGGAACTCTTCAGTAGCCTTAGGCCAGGTCTATACTTGAAACATTTGCTGGTACAGTAATATTGGTTAAGGATATGGCTCTTTTGATATTTGTATACTGGTAAAAGCCCTAGCATAGACACAGTTATACCAACAGAAAAGTGCTTTTCCTGGTATTGCTGGTATAGCAAACCCTCCTAGTGTAGACTAGGCCTTAATACCATCTTTCAAAAAGAATTGCCAAAGTGACCTCTTTACTATAAGAACATGACAGACTAAGAGCTTGTTCTCAGAAACTAACGTTATGGGGAAGGGGCACTGTTTGAACACAAGTGAGAATTGCTGCTCCTGAGCTGTTTGTAACCAGATTGTGTTTATCTCTGGAGTATATGGTGCTAGTTCAGTGTCTTACTCTGGGCTTTTGCATGGTGGGATGGTATCCAATTGGATAATGTAGAAACTTTTTTTTTTTTCTGACTCATTTTGGGCAGGTGGCTGGAGTCTTTAGAACTTAGGGATTTACTAAAAATAGTGCAGGAGTAAATCTCGCAGAATCCTGGGCAATACTTATTCGCTGGTAGGAAATAGGAACTGGTGGGATTTGTGATCTGAATTTTAGGAGCATGGATGTCAGGGTAATGTGGATGCAGTGCTGAGTGGAGCGGAGGCTTCCAAGCACAGATCTCGCTGGTAACCTCCAAACTAGGGTAATTTGGCATCCCAAGAGTTGCTCACGATATTTGCCCTGATCTTTCTCTCATCCCTATTCAGTGTGATTCCAAACACTGACTATTTATTTAGCATATGCAAACCAGTCAGGCCAAGCCACAGCATTCTTATCAGCGATGTTCAAGGTGTGAAGACCTCCAGGAAGTTGAGTCATTTTGTTATCTGAGTCCTCAACAATACGTGTCATGGTTTGTGGCTGCCCACATTCACATAGTGGACTGTCTGCAGCACAGATTCCATGTCCAGTACAAAACCGGTTCAGAAGGCTTCATTGCCTTTGCAGTAAATCAAACCCAGGTTGACTTTGAGTGGGGTCTGAGACAAGATAATTATTTGTCACTTTCTCTGCGGACCATGAAACTCGCCACAAGTCTTCTACCACAGTGGTTCTCAGCCAAGGATGTGAGTACCCTTGGGGGATACACAGAGGTCTTCCCAGGCTACATCAACTCATCTAGACGTTTGCCAATTTTACAACTGGCTACCATATGTAAATAGATAGACGCTATTTGAAAAGACACAAAAATCCTGTCTGTTGTACTTGTTAGGACGTAGCCATTGTCACATACCTGCTTTGCCAAATACATTGTTTAGTGTTCCTGAGAATGCAGAGCTCCTGGAGAACACGGGAGCAGAAACACCCAGGGACATTAACTGTAAGATGGAAACTGGTTTTAGTTAAAAGCCAGGAACATTTTCTGCAGCTACCTTTTAAAAGAGATTGTGTGAATAGAATGCTGTTCAGTGGAGCACACAGGAGGCATATAAATGGGGGTGTGTGGGGCAAGCTAGATAAAGGGGCCTTTTAAACCAGTGGTTCTTAACCAGGGGTACACGTATCCCTGTGGGTACATAGGGGTCTTCCAGGGGTTACATCAACTCATCTAGATACTTGCCTAGTTTTACAACAGGCTACATAAAAAGCACTAGCAAAGTCAGTACAAACTAAAATTTCATACAATGACTTGTTTATACTGCTCTATATGCCATACACTGAAATGTAAGTACAATGTTTATATTCCAATCAATTTATAATTACATGATAAAAATGAGAGAGTCAGCGATTTTTCAGTAATAGTGTGTCTGTAACACTTTGCATTTTTATGTCTGATGTTGTAAGCAAGTCGTTTTAAAGTGAGGTGAAACTTGGGGTACGCAAGACAAATCAGACTCCTGAAAGGGGTACAGCAGTCTGGAAAGGTTGAGGACCACTGCTCTACCATAAATCCCTCATCTGGTAACTTATCCACAGAGAGCAATGTGAGGGCAGACGACCATGTGGTGGATTAAACACGTCTTTAATTAACGGTAGATGTGGCATATCATGCAATTTCATGCGTAATACTGCATGCTTAATCTGCATGCTTAATCTGCATGCTTAATCTTCCAAAACAAGCTTTTGAAAATAAACAAGAATCATCACCTTTAAAAGCCTCAGTTTCCATTGTCTGCTAATTTTGGACACTTAGGGCCGGAGTGTTTACAGTGCTGAGCTACTGCCAGCTCCCAATTTGGAGAAACTGTAGCTGCTGAGCACCTTTAAAAATTCAAAGCTAAAATCACCCGATAACTTAAAGGATCCAGGCTGAGACATCGACAGCTGCCCAAGAGATTTGGGTGCCCACTTCTTGTAAATGTGAATTGGGTATCAAATTCTCACAAGTGGCTTCAAAAATCTAAGCTCCAGGCCTTAACGTTCTGGCCATTCTTAGTTCTATTTTGGAGGCATCCAAATGCGCCAGTTGGACTCAGAGCTCTGTTGTTCTACGCACTGCACAAACACACAGGAAGACATGGCCCCTGCCTCCAGTAGTGTGCAAACTGACTAGACCACACATTGCCTTTACAGGATGTCATGGGTGGGGTCCTGCTTGCTCTACTCTCACCAGAGGCGCCAACTTTCTACTGTGCTGGGGAGTGCTTGACTCCTGGCTCTGCCCCAGGGCCTGCCCCATTCCTCCCCCGAGCATGCCCGCCCTCACTCATTCCAGCACCTCCCGCATGCTGCAGAACAGCTGATGATGGGAGGCGATGGGAAGGGAGAGAGAGGCGCTGGGAGGGAGGGGGGAGAGTGCCGGTGGGTGCTCAGCACCCACATTTTTTTTCCTGTGCGTGCTCCAGCCTCGAAGCACCCATGGAGTCAGAGCCTACCACTCCCACATGCAACCTCAGTGAAGTCAATGGGATTACACATGCCCAGTGAGTGGGACTTGGCCTAAAGCTAAATGCATTGGTAATATAAAGGCATACACTTCTTTGCATGCATTTCATCTTAAAAAGTGAGTAGCAAAGCCTTGCTTCCCTGCCTAGTCATCTGCATATGCCTGTCTGTGGCAGGGTAAGGATGTATTCAGGAAACTAGCCTGCTTGTTGCCTGGGAAGCAATGCAGCTTGATAAGGACTGTGGAAATGCCTCCAGTCACCCTGTTGGTGGAAGATAGCAGGGCTGACAGCACTGTTTCTTTGCATAGCTCTTGTACCTTGGAAAGAATGGAAATGGCATAGGGGCTAGAAAGGGGTTTAACTGCCATGGAACAGAATCCTGTGAAAATCCCAAGGAATATACTTGACAAGCTTGCCATATATCAAAACATTATTCAAGCTAAAATCTCCAAGCAGCAGCTCTGAAAGATATTCCTTTTTAAAAAGTGCTGTGTTCTGTTTCCAAACATCATATGGCATCTGGAGGCCAGCAATCTACCCCCAAGCCTCTAATGATCACTTTCTAGCAGTGGTATTGGTTTGCTTTCCTGGAAAGTAGTGAAATTAGGTCACTAATCTCTTCAGCAAGCTGCATTAGGCTTGCCTACAGGAGCTCAATCAGTGCTGCTCTAATGGTTCATTTTAAAAAAAAATTCAGCTGGTGCAGCCCCCTCTGTGGACACTTTTATTTCAGTTTATCTTAAACAGATTGCTAATCAGCTTCCTCCAACAGCCCTCTATTGTGACTCTAGGCACCCCTGTATTCACAGCCTACATACTACTGCAATGATACTTTGCACAAAATATGCCTTGTTGAGGGGTCATAAGAGAGCCTGTAACATTAGAATCATTGTAAAGTGCATGTGTTAGCTTTGTATGTGAAGTTATGAATTCCTCTGTGTGATGTTACTAGAACATGTTTAAGACAAGAGAGCCTAGCCTAGGTAGAGGTGATAAACAGGTCTCCCCTAGACAAAGGAATGTGGGTTTGCCTCAGTTTACATACTAGCAGTATACAAAGCCATCAAGCTAAACCAATGGGTGTTATCATGTTCCTGAACTCAAGAGACAGGGCTCCTGACATGTAAGACAAAGAAATCCATTTGGGGCATATAAGGAACAGAGAAACTCCATCTTTATCCTTCAAAGAAAACAGTCTATTTGATCTCTGTGATGCATCCTGACTGGTAGAAGGCTGGAAAGGAGACTAGATGAAAGAAACTTTCTCGAACAAAGACTGTATCTTGCTAGGTGTTCTCAAACTGGGGGTCGGGACCCCTCAGAGGGTTGCGAGGTTATTACATGGGGGGGTCACGAGCTGTCAGCCTCCACCCCAAGCCCTGCTTTGCCTCCAGCATTTATAATGGTGTTACAAATTAAAAACACTTTTTTATATATTTAAGGGGGATCGCACTCAGAGGCTTGCTATGTGAAAGGGGTCACCCGTACAAAAGTTTGAGAACCATTGTGCTAGAATAAATTTTAGACTTTTAGACATAAGAACAGCCATACTGGGTAAGACCAACGGTCCCTCTAGCCCAGTATACTGTCTTTCAACAGTGGCCAATGCCAGGTGCCCCAGAGGGAATGAACAAAACAGGTAATCATCAATGATTCATCCCCTGTCGCCCATTCCCAGCTTCTGGCAAACAGAGGCTAGGGACACCATCCTGGCTAATAGCCATTGATGGACCTATCCTCCATGAACTTATCTAGTTATTTTTTGAACCCTAAAACTTGGACTTCACAACATCCTCTGGCAAGGAGTTCCACAGGTTGACTGTGCATTGTGTGAAGAAATACTTCCTTTTGTTTGTTTTAAATCCGCTGCCTATTAATTTCATTGGGTGACCCCTAGTTCTTGTGTTATGAGAAGAAGTAAATAACAGTTCCTTATTTACTTTCTCTATACCAGTCATGCTTTTATAGAGCTTAATCATATCCCCCCTTAGTCGTCTTTTCCAAGCTGAAAAGTCCCTGTCTTATTAATCTCTCCTCATATTGCAGACGCTCCATACCCCTAATCATTTTTGTTGCCCTTTTCTATACTTTTTCCAATTCCAATACATCTTTTTTTGAGATGGGGCAACCACATCTGCATGCAGTATTCAAGATGTGGGCATACCACGGATTTATACAGAGGCGAGATATTTTTTGTCTTATTATGTATCCCTTTCTTAATGATGCCCAGCATTCTGTTAGCTTTTTTTTACTGCCGCTGCACGTTGAGTGGATGTTTTCAGAGAACTATCTTCAATGACTCCAAGATCTCTTTCTTGAGTGGTAACAGCTAATTTAGACCCCATCATTTTATATGTACAGTTGGGATTGTTTTCCAATGTGCATTATTTTACATTTATGAGCATTGAATTTCATCTTCCATTTTGTTGCCCAGTCACCCAGTTTTGAGAGATCCTTTTGTAGTTCTTCACAGTCTGCTTGGGACTTAACTATCTTTAGTAGTTTTGTATCATCTGCAAATTTTGTCACCTCACTGTTTCCAGATCATTTATGAATATGTTGAATAGGACTGGTCCCAGTACAGATACCTGGGGGACACCACTATTCACCTCTCTCCGTTCTGAAAACTGACCATTTATTCCTACCCTTTGCTATCTTTTAACCAGTGACCAATCCATGAGGGGACCTTCCCTGTTATCCCACGACAGCTTGCTTTGCTTAAGACCCTTTGGTGAGGGACCTTGTCAAAGGCTCTCTCAAAATCTAAGTACACTATATCCACTGGATCCCTCTTGTCCACATGCTTGTTGACCCCCCTCAAAGAATTCTAGTATAATGGTGAGGCATGATTTCTCTTTACAAAAACCATGTTGACTTTTCCCCAATAAATTGTGTTCATCTATGTGTCTGACAACTTTTTTCTTTACTATAGTTTCAACCAGTTTGCCCGGTACTGAAGTCAGGCTTACTGGCCTGTAATTGCTGGGATCAGCTCCGGAGCCCTTTTTAAAAACTGGCGTCACATTAGCTATCCTCCAGTCATTTGGTACAGAAGCTGATTTAAATGATAGGTTACAGATGACGGTTAGTAGTTCTGCAATTTCACATTTGAGTTCCTTCAGAACTCTTGGGTGAATACCATCTGGTCCTCGTGACTTATTACTGTTTAGTTCAGTGGTTCTCAAAGCCGGTCCGCCGCTTGTTCGGGGAAAGCCCCTGGCGGCCCGGTTTGTCTACCTGCCGCGTCCACAGGTTCAGCCGATCGCGGCTCCCATTGGCCGCGGTTCGCCACTCCAGGCCAATGGGGGCTGCAGGAAGTGGCGCGGGCCAAGGGACATGCTGGCCTCCCTTCCCGCAGCCCCCATTGGCCTGGAGCGGCAAACCGCGGCCAGTGGGAGCTGTGATCGGCCGAACCTGCGGATGCAGCAGGTAAACAAACCGTCCCGTCCCACCAGGGGCTTTCCCTGAACAAGCGGCAGACCGGCTTTGAGAACCACTGGTTTAGTTTATCAGTTTGTTCCAAAACTATCTCTAATGACACCTCAATCTGGGATAGTCTCTATGTAAAAGAATAAATGGACACAAATCAGACATCAGGAATGTTAACATACAAAAGCCAGTAGGAGAACACTTCAGTCTTCCTGGACATTCAATAAGAGATTTAAAAGGAGCCATTCTTCAACAAAAAAAACTTCAGAAACAGACTTCAAAGAGAAACTGCAGAGCTACAATTCATTTGCAAATTTAACACCATTAATTTGGACTTGAATAGGGACCGGGAGTGGCTGGCTCACTACAAAAGCAACGTTCCCTCTCCTGGTATTGACACCTCCTCATCAATTATTGGGAGTGGACCACATCTACCCTGATTGAATTGGCCTTGTCACCACTGGTTCTCCACTTGTAAGGTAGCTCCCTTCTCTTCATGTGTCAGTATATTTATGCCTGTATCTGTAACTTTCACTCCATGCATCTGAAGAAGTGGGGCTTTTACCCACAAAAGCTTATGCCCAATAAATCTGTTAGTCTGTATCCACAAAAACAATGAGGAGTCCAGTGGCACCTTAAAGACTAACACAGCTACCCCTCTGATACTTGGTTCCTCAGATTGGTCATCTAAAAAGAATGGCTCAGGTTTGAGAATCTCCCTTACATCCTCAGCCGTGAACACAGATGCAAAGAATTCATTTAGCTTCTACCCAATGTCCTTATCGTCCTTGAGTGCTCCTTTAGCATCTTGATCGTCCAGTAGCCCCACTGGTTGTTTAGCAGGCTTCCTGCTTCTGATGTACTTAAAAAAATAAAATAAAAAAAAAAGCTATTATTTTTTGAGTCTTTGGCTAACGGTTCTTCAAATTCTTTTTTGCACTTCCTGATTGTATTTTTACAATTCATTTGCCAGAGTTTATGCTCCTTTCTATTTTTTTCACTAAGATTTAACTTCCAGTTTTTAAAGGATGCCTCTCACTGCTTTTTTTTACTTTGTTGTTTAGCCACAGTGGCACCTTTTTTGATTCTATTATGTTTTTTAATTTGGGGTATACATTTAGGTGGAGCCTCTATTATGGAGTCTTTAAAAAGTTTCAGTGCAGCTTGCAGGGATTTCACTTTTTGCACTGTACCTTTTAATTTCTGTTTAACTTCCTCATTTTTGTGTTGTCCCCCTTTCTGAAAGATGTGTGTTTTCACTTTTATTTGCTTGTAATCATCTCTACCTTTTATCTCTTTTGCTTGGTATCACTTAATCTCTGCTCTTTTTTTAATGAACTTGTTTTACTGTAAACCATCTTAGGGCTGTCTTTAAAGGGAAGGGTGTATCCACCGCACTTAAATTAGTAAACTGTGATGTATTGACTCTTTAACAGAGCAGCAAACTTAATATCTTCTGTGAATGTACCATGGTAGGGGCTGTACATAGCAGAGAAATATGTCTGAGGAGCTCAGGAGCTAGAGTTCTCTGATTGTTACTTGCCAGGCAATGTTTGGGCCGGGAGAGCCTTGAGGAGTTTGCTGGCAAGGAAGACAGGCTGGTGCGGCAGGGAGCTGACACACAATCTAATTGTCAGTAAAACTCACTCTTGTCTAGGCAGAGAGGTAACACAGTGGCTCACAGCTCTGGGCATCCCCCGCAGTGTGTTTCACCTGTACAACAGCAGCATCCTTTAGCTTGGAGACTGGATATGGCCCTATCACTAGTACCGTGCGGCTTCTGACTTACCATTCCAGTTCACTCACTGGTGTGATGTGAGACCAAACCTTTTTCCCTGCTGCTCTGTAGCAAGTCATGGTCTGTCTTTTGAGTGGCACTTGCAAGAGCTCCAGCAAAGGGGTTAATTTTTATCAGGCTAACGGCACCGGAATTCCTTTTTTGGAGGTTGCAATGTAATTGTAGCGGTGTTGGTCCCAGGATATTAGAGAGACAGGATGGGTGAGGTTGTCTTATTGGGTCAACTTCTTTTTTGTACAGATGTTTTGTCTCTACTGGTAAATGTTCCACACAGCAATCCATCCGGTGAATGTACCAGGCTAGTTAACATGCTGAGGCAACACCCAGTATTTTAAACGAACGCTAAAAGGGCCCTAAGGGTACGGATTTGAGATTGGAGCCTGGTGCATTTTTGCAAGTTACTACTATGCCTGAACACGCTTACCCCAAAGTATTCTCTAAATGAGCTTCTGGAATTTGTCAAGATGGAGGTAAGGAAAGGGATGTGTGGGGAGAAGAGAGCCTTGGAGAGATGACTGGAGAGGCACAGAAGACAGGTGAGGGGAAAGTGTCCTACTGGATTCTGGGACATGTACATGAACCTTACCTAAGCTAGAGAATGTCCCCATTGCAACCCATCCCTTAAAGGTTTGATGTAAGTAGACACAACAAACTGGGGTGGAGTCTGGATTGTTTTCTCCTCTAGAGGTGTCCCCTCCAGAGCAGAGTTGAGATTCCGTGATAATGTGAGACGCTGGTGGTGGTGGTGGTGGTGGTGGTGTAGCTGGACTGTAGGACTTGCCTCCCTTAGCTTTCCCAGTAGCTGTCATTGGGATGAAGCTGGCTTGTTCCTTAAAAATTCTCAGTTCATTTTAAGAAGCAGAGTTAGCTGTGTACATAGTACAATGCCTGGCAATGAACACTTCTGAAGCCGTAACCTTCTCATACAAGCTTTTCAGGTATGAGAAACCGTTCATTTCTTTGCACCTGTAATTAGCTCATCCTCAAAGCCCTGGTTTCAAGGCTTCCATAAAGGTTGCCAGTTAATCCAGTTCCCACTGGATGAGTACCCACCATTGAGACCATCAAACTGGCTTCCTGTGGAGTCTCCCTTCAGATGAATAGCAGCTGTACTGCCACAGAATATCTAGCTATGGGTGGCCCTACTGCAGAGGCTCTCATTCCATCACTTAGCTTGTTCTGGCCATGCTCTGCTCTGCTCTCAAATCAGTGGTGTACACCTAGCATGCTTCCGTACCTAGGGCACAGCAGGGTATGTTAGAGACTTGAGAATTAACCTGAAAGCTGAACTCTGTTGCTCTCATTTGTCCATCCTTCTTCCAGTGCATCCATAAGACTCCTTTCCCACAGTGCCTACAAAACCCAGCTCGCTGACTGTGGCTGGACAGGTGACTAGCTGTGACTGTTCCTCTTCCCCTTCTTTCCTTTTCCTACTCCCTGTTTGTATCCACAACTTAAAAATCCCCACTACAAACCCATGTAATAAAGCATGCTAAACCTCGGGGACTTACATGGCCTCCATCACTGTAGTAACTGAGCATGTCACAGTCTTTAATGAAGTTATCCTCGGAAGACACTGGTGAGGTGAGGAAGTTCTTATCTCCATTTCTGAGGAATTAAGAGACTTTTTGTCCAAGGTTACCCAGGAGCTGCAAATTGAAGTCTGGCTTCCAGAATGCCAGACTAGCACCCCGATCACTGGACCATCCTCCCCAGCCCTCATTTGCTTACTTGTCTGCCTCCCCTCCCCTTTATCTGTTTTACCTTCCTGGCAAGGATTCTTTCTGGGATTTGTCCAGCACAACAGGGGCACCACTCTTGATAGGAGTCTTTGGGCACTACCATAATATAAATATTTACTACTACTAATGCATAAGCATAGAATTAATTTAAATCCATTCATCTGTAGAGAGCAGCATGGCATATAGCAAGAGAATTTCTCTGCTGAATGCTTGCTGGGTTGTTACTCTGTAAGGTTATGCCAGTCTTACATCACACTTAGTGAATTTAGGTTAAAACTAGATTAGCCCTCTGGCTCACTTTGTCTTCTGGATCAGTGACTGCTGTGAAAATAAGCAAAGAGCAGAACAGTTCTGGGAAGAACTTTGAGGTATGTTAGCATGTACAGATCCTAATGAGCTCTGGCCTCCGTGATGAGCTGGAAAAGCACACACTGAATTTGAACAATGTTTGCAAGAAAGAGAGCACATTCTGCAAAATGTCTCCTTTCCAGGCTTGTCCTGTTGGGGAAAATTAATGGCTGTTTTCCATACGTTGGGTTCTATTGCCTATTTGCATCCAAATACTTTGTAGAGTATTAGCTCTTCCCAGAATCCCAGTAGCATTCTGCCCAAAGGGCTTTGCTTTGTGATTACTAATAACTTGCAAATCTCCATTCTTGGGATGGTTGTAAAAGCTCAACATTTGTGTCCCAACCTTAAGCTGTACTTGGTTCTGTTTGGGCATAAGGTCAATTGCAGTGATCTGCTTAGCAGCTTAAAGATGATAATAGGCCAGTATAGTTTGTCTTGCAACATGACCCTAAATATCTTCACACCAGCTGCAGAATGTAGCTAACTGTAACTAGCAGTGTTGCATAGCATGTCCGTTTTACTAAAATAACAGTGCCAGAACACTATAGGTACTCTTATGCACTAGGGTTTTTTGCTACTTTTATTACTCTTATCCCTAACTTACCTTTTTGTGACTTTACTGGATACAGCTGAAGTATTTTAGAGCCCTGAGTTAAGGGCAGTAAACATCCTCATGACAGCAATATTTGTGTTACTCATAAGAACATAAGCATGGCCCTACTGGGTCAGACCAAAGGTCCATCTAGCCCAGTATCCTGTCTTCCGACAGTGGCCAGTGCCAGGTGCCCCAGAGGGAATGAACAGAACAGGTTATCAAGTGATCCATCCCCTTTCGCTCATTCCCAGCTTCTGGCAAACAGAGGCTAGGGACACCATTCCTGCCTATCCTGGCTGATAGCCATTGGTGGACCTATCCTCCATGAATTTATCTAGTTCTTTTTTGAACCCTGTTATGGTCTTGGCCTTCAGAACATCCTCTGGCAAGGAGTTCCACAGGTTGACTGTGCGTTGTGTGAAGAAATACTTCCTTTTATTTGTTTTAAACCTGCTGCCTATTAATTTCATCGGGTGACCCCTAGTGCTTGTGTTATGAGAAGTAGTAAACAACACTTCCTTATCTATTTTCTCTACACCCAGTCATGATTTTATAGACCTCAATCATATCTCCCCTTAGCCGTCTCTTTTCCAAGCTGAAAAGTCCCAGTCTTCATAGAATCATAGAACTTGAGATCAGAAGGGACCATTATGATCATCTAGTCTGACCTCCTGCATGATGCAGGCCACAAAAGTTGACCCACCCACCCCTGAAATAACTCTCACCCTTGACTCAGCTGTTGAAGTCCCCAAATCCTGATTTGACGACTTCAAGCAGCAGATAATCCTCTAGCAAACGACCCCTGCCCCATGCTCGGAGGAAGGCGAAAAACCTCCAGGGCCTCTGCCAATCTACCCCGGAGGAAAATTCCTTCCCGACCCCAAATATGGCGATCAGCTGAACCCCGAGCATGTGCCAATATTCTCCATCCTGACACTTAGGAAAAGACTTTCAATATCCCACATTTAAAATCGGTACTAACTCCCAGGTGGCACATTATTGACCTATTGAGTAAATCAAGTTATCCTATCAGATCATCCCTTCCATAAACTTATCAAGCTTAGTCTTAAAGCCGGAGAGGTCTTTCGCCCCCACTATGTCTCTCGGCAGGCCATTCCAGTATTTCACTCCTCTGACGGTTAGAAACCTTCGCCTAATTTCAAGCCTAAACTTCCCAACTGCCAATTTATATCCATTTGTTCTCGTATCCACATTAGCACTGAGCCGAAATAATTCCTCTCCCTCCCCGATATTGATCCCTCTGATATATTTAAAGAGAGCAATCATATCTCCCCTCAACCTTCTTTTGGTTAAGGAAAACAATCCGAGCTCCTCAAGTCGCCTTTCATACGACAGGCTTTCCATTCCTCGAATCATCCTAGTGGCCCTTCTCTGTACCCTTTCCAGTTTAAGTTCATCCTTCTTAAACATGGGAGACCAGAACTGCACACAGTACTCCAAATGAGGTCTCACCAGCGCCTTGTATAACGGGACTAGCACCTCCTTATCTCTACTAGAAATACCTCGCCTAACGCAACCCAAGACCGCATTAGCCTTTTTGACGGCCACATCACATTGCCGACTCATAGTCATCTTGCGATCGACCAGGACTCCGAGGTCCTTCTCCTCGTCCGTTACTTCCAACAGGTGCGTCCCCAGCCTATAACTATAATTCTTATTAGTCATCCCTAGATGCATAACCTTACACTTCTCACTATTAAATTTCATCCTATTACTAATACTCCAGTTTACCAGGTCATCCAAATCCCCCTGGAGGATATCCCTATCCTTCTCCGAATTGGCAATACCTCCCAACTTCGTGTCATCCGCAAACTTTATCAGCCCACTCCTACTTTCGGTTCCGAGGTCAGCGACGAATAGATTGAATAACATCGGACCCAAAACCGAACCCTGAGGAACCCCACTGGTAACCTCCCTCCAACCCGACAGCTCCCCTTTCAGTACGACCCTCTGCAGTCTCCCCTTTAACCAGTTCTTTATCCACCTCCGGAATTTCATTTCGATCCCCATCCTTTCCAATTTACGCAGTAATTCTTCATGCGGTACCGTATCGAACGCCTTACTGAAATCAAGATATATCAGATCCACCGCATTGCCCTTATCTAAAAAATCTGTTACTTTCTCAAAGAAGGAGATCAGGTTGGTTTGGCACGATCTACCTTTCGTAAAACCATGCTGTAATTTGTCCCAGTCGCCATCGACCTCAAGGTCCGTAACTACTCTCTCCTTCAATATTTTTTCCATGACTTTGCACACTACAGATGTTAAACTAACAGGCCTGTAGTTACCCGGGTCACTTTTTTTCCCCTTCTTGAATATAGGAACTACATTAGCTAATCTCCAGTCAAGCGGTACAACACCCGAGTTTAGGGATTCATTAAAAATTATCGCTAACGGGCTCGCAATTTCACTCGCCAATTCTTTTAATATTCTAGGATGAAGGTCATCCGGACCGCCCGATTTACAGTCTTATTAATCGCTCCTCAGACGGAAGCCATTCCATACCCCTAATAATTTTTGTTGCACTTTTCTGAACCTTTTCCAATTCCAATATATCTGGTTTTGAGATGGGGCGACCACATCTGCACACAGTATTCAAGATGTGGGCGTACCATGGGTTTATATAGAGGCAACATGATATTTTATGTCCTGTTTTCTATCCCTTGCTTAATTATTCCCAGCATTCTGTTCATTTTTTTGACTGCCACTGCACATTGAGTGGATGTTTTCAGAGAACTATCTTCAATGACTCCAAGATCTCTTTCTTGAGGGGTAACAGCTAATTTAGACCCCATCATCTTATATGTAAAGTTGGGATTATGTTTTCCAATGTGCATTACTTTGCATTTATCAGCATTGAATTTCATCTGCCATTTTGTTGCCCAGTCACCCAGTTTTGAGAGATCCTTTTGTAGCTCTTCCCAGTCTGCCTGGGTCTTAACTATCTTTAGTAATTTTGTATCATCTGCAAATTTTGCCACTCATGTCAGCTGAGGCCCATGCTACTTGTTGTCCCAGGTGCAATTGTTTTAAAGGGGGTGGCTAGTGCAGGGGAATTCAGTGTATCAATCTAAACATATTCCTGAATCTTCGTAGTATTCGGGCTCTAGATTCTGTTGCTGACTCAGCACTTGACACGCTATGTGACATTCAGTCTCTCTGCAGCTTTCCCCATCTGGGGGATGGTGAAGGAAAAGAGGATGTGAAAGTTCCATATGAAGCAGTATTGCAAATGGCCTATAGCTGTTCCAAGATTCAGTTCTGTTACTTCCTGTTATCAGAGCTCAAAACCCTTTGGTCTGGATCTTTTAAGCTGCTCTTTTCAAATGCAGCCTAAATCTTTTGCTGTGTCAGACTCCTGGTTCATGAATTATTTACTTAATTTCCCCTTTTAGCAAAACAGAGAACTGGGCACTTTTTTATGGGGCTTTACAGCTAAATTCCTCACTTGCAAGGTTCAAGACGGGAAGGAATTAAACACTGCACAGATGTCAGTCTGTGTAGTGAGTATCTGAAATGCAAAGGCAGGCAATTAAATAAGAAGGGTACGTGAAAACATATTTTCCCCCCGAATTTCAGGAATGCGATTTATTTGACCACCCATTGTACCAAAGTGGAGTGTAAGGAGACCTAAATTTAGATTAAGGCGTGTCTTTAGGGAAAACTTGTATCAAACTAGATCAGAGATGGGGGTGTTTGATTATGGCTGAATATCAGTTGGGGTTTGGGGAATCTGTTTTTGTGATTTATCTGAACACGGGCATACCTTCCAGTGAATTAGTAGGGGTGGGAGTACAAGACCTTGAAGGACTTAGTATGAACTGAGGGAGAACATGCAGTGTGGGTGTGACAGTGCTGTTCTCTAGACATGTTAGGGAAACATAGTTAGAGCCTAGATCTCAAACTAATCCTGCTCCGGATCTACACTGGTTAGTGTGGTTAACGCCTGTAGTACCCATGTAGTCTTTTTACAAAATCTTTGGAAAGTTCAAGGCTATCAGGATACAACAAGTATTGTAACCACCTGCCCTGATTTGATTGGGGGGGATAGCTCAGTGGTTTGAGCATTGGCCTGCTAAACCCAGGGTTGTGAGTTCAATCCTTGAGGGGACCATTTAGGTAGTTGGGAATTTAGTTGGGGATTGGTCTTGCTTTGAGCAGGGGGTTGGACTAGATGACCTCCTGAGGTCTCTTCCAATGCTAATCTTCTATGATTATATTTGTAATGTAGACAAACCCCAAGATTTTGACCTGTACTATAATGACAATCCCTAATTCGGTTAGAACCATGGTGTGTCCAGTCTACACTAGTGACAAAGTATTGGAACAAACACTCTTAATCATGGCTGGCGCCCCGTTAAACTTAATACCATTAAAACTGAGTCCTGCATGCACACTTCAGGAAGACATCGCCCGATAAACATCATTATTGATGTTAACGATGTTCTTGGCATTCTACAGGGCACAAATACAGCCCTTGCCCCAAAGAGCTTAACATTTCAACAGTAGCCACGCAGACTGAACACACTCAGAAATCAGAGGTGGGGAAAACGTGGATTTTTAAGTGGCTTTTTTTGAGGGAAGAGGGTGTTGTGCTGGGGAACTAAAAGCGAGGGTGTTTGGCATTGTGCACACAGTCTGTCATCTCTCTGGCTCTTATGTGCAGGAGAGAGGTGTGAAGATTTTGTATGAGTCTTCCTGGCACTTTTAATTTCTTTCAAAATGGCCAGTCTCTTAATTTCGAGCCAGGAAAATTGTGGAAGAGTGGTAAGAGGGAGAAGCCAATTGTTTGTCTTTCAGTAGACACAGCAGAACTCTCTCTTTCGGCTGGCTGACCAGTTAATGGTAGCAGTTAACTGACTTTGAGTTAAAAAGACCTTTCAGAAATAAAATCTCTCCCCTTAATGAACATGCATATATAAAACTGTAGCTTGGAGGAGTGGTGTGAAGTTCCCCTATTGATAAAAATGAGCTTGGAGCGCTGAAGAGGGTTGGGAAGAGAATTGCAATTTAAATGTCTTCCTCCTTTGAAATTCTGTACAGGAACTTAATCCAGTGTACACTCCCACCCTCTGCACCCCAACCAGTGATCAAACCTGCCAAGCTATGGACAAGTGACCCCACCTAACTTCCTCCACCGGTGCAGATCATCTGGAAACTTTAACTCAGAGGGGCTGATTGTAAAACAGACAAAATCTGGTGCCAGTTGAACATGTACACAATTTATTGGGGTGTATCTTCCTCATGTGTGCATGGAGGGCTTATTAGCTTTAATGGGAGCTAAGTGCTTTGAGAGATTATTAATTGCAGTCTGGCCGGCAATGCTCAGTGTCTTGTTCCTCCCACCTGCTGCGCCTTCTGTTCCTTCCGGTAAGCTCATGCCTGCTTGCAATGAGCGCCTGCTGAGGCATGTCTAGTCTGCTGTACTGTTTGTGCAGAGTATGTCCTCCCTCACAGCTTGGAACTGACTGGGCTCTCGTCTGTTTCATTCACGTCATCCCCCTCCTCCAGGGCTGTGGAATCTTAATGCAAGGAAGCAGGAAAACAGCAACCCCATCCTAAATGTAAATCCCTCATCTCTTATGCAGTGAAATCTGGGCTGTCACCTGACCCAATGACCACAAAGTCTCAGTCTCTAAGATTTTCTCCGTTGACTACAACCTGCTGCTAAATTGGCCGGAAAAATAGCAGTTCCATTAGTTGTGTGTGTTAGGCAAGAAAACTGTCGCTTAACCAAAATACAGGTAGCTGCTTCTTTGTTGGCATTAGGCAATTAGCCAGTATAATGCACTATTTAATTAAAACTTACCATCAGGCTTCTTTTTAATCTTCAGGTCCAAACACTTAAGTTCCCTCGTTGTAGTTTAATAACAAAAACAATGCAAGTGCTGTTCTGGTTCCAGTGAGACAGATTCATCTGTTAGTGCTTGTTCATGAGCTGCATACAAATTTTAAACCCATTATGCTGTCTGAAGGTCTCTGTAAGGTGAAGAGATAGCAGAGAGTCTTGATGCGTTCCTTAACGAAGCGCCCACAACTAGACTCGCGCCGAGGGAATGCAGAGTGCAACACGTGTCTTATATGGGAAAAAATCCAAACAGCTATTGTGTCGAAACGTGTTCCTTGCCTGTTCCCTTCCATGAGGGGGCTGCAAATGCACATTTGAGTTCATTTGAGTCCTCACACATCCCAGTATGAATTGCAGCTTTGTACAAATGTGAATTGAATTTAGCTGAGCCCAGTGTTTTTCTTAACTTCCAGAGCCCTCCATTTTTATAAAGTAAGGTATTCAGTGAGTCATATGGCCCTGGCTGTAATAGAATAACCATTGATATAAGAAACCTTGGCAGTTTGCTGACATGCACAGAAAACTGAAAGGTTCATTGCATGAGGCGGACCCAATAATCTTTCCAGCTAGAGTTAAGAGCCCTGAAGTAGTTGCTTTTCTTGCACTCGTCAGGTGAATTTGTTTGTCCCACCATGTGCTTCTAAAAGCTACTGCTAAATTTAAGGAATAATCCAAAGGGGTGATGCAAAGCTAAAATGAGGAGAAGTCCAGCACCGTTTGCTAAATTACCCACCTAACAAATCTAAGTCTTCTGTAACTCTGGAGACACTGGTGGTGTGCCAATATGATAAATTCTGGGATACCATTAATAAACCAACAAGAGCTGGCAGCCATCATGAATGGGAAAGAATTGACAATTTCATCTGGATGTTGCCCACAACTTGCGTAATGGTACAGGTAGATGGGAGGGGAAGGGCAAGGATGTTCAGGTACAGGCCTCCGTGTTCCTCCTCTGGTTTTACAGTTCACCTTAGAGGTGGTTCAGACATAAGTCTTCCTTCCCCCTGTACTTAAGATCACTGAACTTCAGACACTGCTGGCTGAATCGCTCAGGTACCATGATGAGTGCTCTAGAAGGGGATATAAACGAATGAGCATAAATACATTCATATTATTCACAGATGTTAATACATAAAGATCACAATAACTTATCAGCCAGCTGAACTGAAGACTATCCAGTACTGCAATGTAATAAAGCCAATGCAAACATTTTCAGCCAAAATAAAGAACCAGCTGTAAAAATACAGGCCGTAGGGATGCTGTCAGCAGATGGTCGTTGGCTGAAGGTCGTTTAAGAAGGCCCTCACAGCTGCCTTTAGCAATCAAGTCCTATGTATTTCAGCAGGCCATTTTAAGTGCCTTCTAGGGCTTTTTAAAAAATTGTTGCCTCTCTGTTCCCAGCTAGGGACTAATCCCATCGTATCTGGGGCAGTGAGCTTGAAGTTGTCTGTTTTGCCTTGGTGCCAGTTCCCATTGCCACATTACATTTAGGGACTGAACAGACCTAGCGGGAGGTGCAGTCACTCAAGTCCTTGGAGTCTGGAAGTTAAAGAGCCTGGAATAGCAGAAAAGTGGAAGATACTTTTGTGCAATGCAAACTTCTAGCTGCAGTAACTTAGAAAAATTGGTGCGATTTTTAATCCTGTTTCATTGCAGAGGGTTACTGATTCATCAAAGCTGTTAATTGGTTTCAGTATGAAAAACAAATGTGTAACTGCTTGGTGAGGTAACTGTGCGCGTCAGGGGTAGTGAATGCCTCTCTTATTAGACATGGTGATTCCCAATGCAGTGAGATTGCTCTTGTTTGCCTCTTCTGCACTTTACAGACGATATTTGCTTCTATCATCATTAGACTGTTACTGCAATGACTAATGTATGGCTCCCCTGTAGAATGGTAAAAGGGATGAGAATACCGAGGAGTTCCACAGTGCTTTCTCTCTAAGCATCCATAAACTCTAACCAATTGTGAGGTGAGTAGGTTGTATTGTCCCCCTTTTTTCCACAAATGGGGTAGCCCAGGCATAGAAGCTGTCTTGGAAGCCTGGGCAGAGCTGGGAATAGAATCTAGATCTCCAGAATCCCAGACCAGTGTCTTACCTAGGAGACTATTTATGATCAGCTGGACACAGATTCTAGTAGCGTCTTCACTCTCCAAGGAGCCCATTGTACTGGATAAACTCGGCACGGGAATTGTTGTTCCAGCTTCTGAAACATAGCTACCCGTGGGGCAGTGCTCAGCTGGATACAACGCCATGACCCCAGCTTAGGTCAGGAAGTGGACAGCACCTTTCTAGACTAGTGCTTTAAAAATAAGACTTGCAAGCAGGTTCATATAAGTTAGTCAGTCTATTAATAGTTCTCCAAAGCAGTGTTTTACTCTCCTTCTAAACACTGTCACTCCACTCTGCTTTCTTTCCGTCATCGTTTAAACATTAACACATGTTCCAGAATCCTGTTTACTTTGCCTAAGAAGCTGACAACAGTGTGTTCAGAACAGGTCAGGCTCTGAGGATTTTTACGTTCTAGAAAACCACCCTTTCTTGAATGCGTTAGCAGCTGTTTGTGATTTTATTTGGTATTTAGTTACAGTAGTGTTAGGAGGCATTAAGTATTCAACGTCTCTTATCCTTTTGGTCTTGTCTCTTCATGCCCCTTGTTCTTCAGACCTCTCTTGTGGGTAAAAAATAGGCTTGCACCTGGGTATTGAGCAGGTAAATCGCATGTCTACCGTTTTAGAAGAGTTATCCCTGGTGTCAAATTATTTTTAAAGGTAAAATCCCTATCCTGTAGGATGCTGTGTTGGAAGCATCCAGGTCTTTCTCAGTTAAGAACAATAGTCTAACTCTTGTGAACAAATAGTGCAGAATCGTGCAGGGCATTTTAATGGCGATTACAAAGTCTTTAAAAAAAAAAAAAATCCACCACCACTGTAAATATATTGCAAAATATGTTGAAATAGAACAATCCTCTGTCTCCTGCTGAAAGACGTCCTTTTATTACAGTGGAACAGGATTAAAAGTTAATTTCCTGAATTGATGGAAACGAGGTGGGCGGCTCAGTGGATATTTGTAGGAGGTACATTCTTTCTTTTGCACATGCAGAATGTAGAATTACATTAATGTGATTCACAGTATGAAAGATCAGTGCAAAGTTCCTGAGAACCACACTGTGTACACAAATACCTCTTTGTTAGGTGCATAAGACGTTTGTATGAATGTGAGGGAGTGACTGCAGGTGTCATGTGTCTTAGGGGGTCAGGCTGCAGCGCTAATACCAGAAACATCATTTTACCATTTCCAGCATATGCAGAGGGCTGACTGGAGCAAGCTTCTTACTTAATACAGGTCTGTCGCATCTTAGGCGCATTTAACATGTGCGATTTCAGCTTTACACGGTCGGCAAAAACAAGAAAAAAAAAACCCCAAAAGAGAAAAATAACAATTTAAATACTGTTTCTGTAGTCCGGGCGATTCTGCCCGCCATTACACTCAATGTAATTTTGACTATATGCGGTTTTCGCTTTAGGCGCTGACCACGGAACGTAACCCCAGCGTAAGATGAGACAGACCTGTACAACAGCTAAAATGTCTAGCAGAGCTAGGCTGCGTTAAACAGTCTGCATGAGCTCACAGCACGGAAACATTGTTACATACTTACTTTGTATACTAGAGAGTAGGGCTCCAGTGTGGCTATGAAATGCTATTGCGCTAGCAATGCTAAGAAGTTACCTTCATAGGAGTCTAAATCTATATTTTGAGCCTTTATTATTAATCTAGTGGAATAGTTAAACGGGCTTCATTGCTTGTGTATCTAGCTAGTCCATGGAATATAAATTGCCTTGCATGCGGTATTATGCTCCCTATTCTCTATCAGTGCATGCAAGTTAAATAAAACTGGCTCCATCTGGAAATTGGTCTTTCTGCTACCGAGTGAAATGAGTAAGGATATGGGACTTGAGACAGAAAGAACTGAGTGTAAAGAGTCCTGGGATATTCTCAATAGTGCTGTTGCCTAAATCTCTCTCAATACCTATAGGCTTAGATAAAGGAAAATGGGAGTCCAGAAACGCTGCGTACAGTTCTGGTGTCCACATCTAAAAAGGATGTTGATAAATTGGAGAGTGTGCAAAAAAAGAGCTACAAAAATGATTTGAGGACTTGATAAAATGCTTTACGGTGTGATGTAAGGCGCTCAATATATTTAGCTTATGAAAAAGATTGAGAGGTGATTTGATTAGTGTATAAGCATCTTTACAGGGAGAAAATACTGCTTACTCAAGGCCTCTTTAATCTAGCAGAGAATGGCATAACAAGAACTGATGGCTGGAAGCAGACATTCAAATTAGAAATAAGCACAGTCAGGCTGATTAACCATTGGAATGACCTATCCAAGGAAGTGGTGGCTTCTCCATAGGTTGATGTCTTCGGACCAAGACTGGATGTCTTTCTGGAAGATACACCTTAGCCAAATACAAGTTATTGTGCTCAATAAGAGAGAGAACTGGGTGGAATTTTAATGGCCCATGCTCTAGAGGAGGTCAGACTACAGATAATGTAATGGTTCCTTCTGGCTTTAAGATCTGTGAGTAAGCCCATAGTGGAATTAAATACGGTGTAACTTGTAGAGCAGGTGTATGTATTTTGGGGGAGGAGACAAAGTTTGGCCAAATAAATGAGTAATTTAAAATGTGATTAACGCTGAAAATTGCACTTCATTTAATGAAAATATCTGCAGCTCTAGGAGAGGGAGCTAGATTCTCGTCCTCTGGTGCGTCAGCAAGAGAACTGTTCACGGTGTTCCATTAAGTTACACTTGTACAACCCCATTGAGTGCTCTGAGGCCATAGAGGTATAGCTGTGGGTCTCCAATTTGCTATGCAGCTCTAAGTGGCCAGTGGTTTCCAGTGGATAATTCCCCCTCAGGTGGTAGGAATTTCTGCTGGCAATAGCACCAGCTCCTACACAAGACCCCTCCAAATCTGCCATAAGAAGACCCGCTGGGTTGGGGTATGAGCGAGTGTGGCAGAGTTGAGCTCAGCTACTCCTGAACCCCCTTTTGTGGTGGATGGAGCCTCTCACCAGAGCTGGTTGGCCCTGAATTGGGGAGCTACAACCTGCTCCCTGCAGCTGCTGCTCCCCAGTACATCAGCACAGCTTAGGCATAGAGAGGAACTGGGGCCTGTATGTTCTACCGCTGAGCTATGGAATCCTGACTCGTGGTATCAACAAGCCATCTTAGGGCTTTACTCTCTCTTTCCATTAACCACACAAAGGAATGAAAAGAACATGAAGATAAGCTATAGTGACTCACCTTTGAATATGTATATGGGATACTAAATGGCCAGTATATTTGTAATTTCTTTTAACACACGTACGGATCTCTCTTGGACACACACGTAAGTACACCAAATCCTGGTAATGTTTTCCACCACATAAGAATGGCCACACTGGGTCAGACCAATGATCCATCTAGCCTTTGTATCCTGTCTTCCGACAGTGGCTAATGTCAGTTGCTTCAGAGGGAATGAACAGAACAGGCAATCATCACATCATCCATCCTGTCGCCCATTCCCAGCTTCTGGCAAACAGAGGCTAGGGACACCTAGGACATGGGATTGCATCTCTGACCCTCTTGGCTAATAGCCATTGATGGACCTATCCTCCATGAACTTATGTAATTGTTTGGGGTTTTTTTTAACCTCATTATAGTTTTGGCCTTCACAACATCCCCTGGCAACGAGTTCCACGTTAACTGTGCATTGTGTGAAGAAGTACTTCCTTTTGTTTGTTTTAAACCTGCTGTTTATTAATTTCATTGGGTGACCCCTGGTTCTTGTGTTATGTGAAGCAGTAAATAACACTTCCTTACTCACTTTTTCCACACCATCATTTTATAGACCTCTGTCATATTTCCTGTTAGTCGTCTCTTTTCCAAGCTGAAAAATCCCAGTCTTTTTAATCTCTCCTCATATGGAAGCTGTTCCATATTCCCAATCATTTTTGTTGCCCTTCTCTGTACCTTTTCCAATTCTGATATATCTTTTTGAAGATGGAGTGACCAGAACTGGATGTAGTATTTAAGGTGTGGGCGTACCAGAGGTTTATATAGTAGTAGTAGGATATTGTCTGTCTTATCTATCCCTTTCCTAATGTTCCTAAACTTCTGTTCGCTTTTTTGACTACAGCTGCACATTGAGCGGATGTTTTCAGAGAACTATCCACAATGACTCCAAGATCTTTCTTGAGTGATAACAGCTAATTTAGACCCCATCATTTCAAGCTCTCTGCTTTGTTCCCTGTTTATTGGGACAGCAGGTTTGTAGGAAGAGAAATTTCTTTGAGAACAGGACATTCACGTTAGGCACTTTCAGTTTTCCTTGGGGAGAAGTCGATCAGAATATTATGAACCCTGTTAAAAGGTGGTGCTATGAAGTATTTACTCTAAATTTCACTGAGAAGGGGCTAGAGTCTACCTAAAGTTGCAATATTAATGTCCTGGCCTCTGTCCCTGTTTGGTAAGTTGAGATGTGAATGGTTCTAAATATATACTTTGCTTTACGTTTTGCATAACAAATCATAATCAACTTTTGTCCTCACAGCTAGAACCTGACAAACTGGCCCTTCCAGTGAGCCCCAGCCCGCTCAGTCCCATTGCCAGTCCGAATCCGAAACCTCCTGATGCCACCATCCTCACCGTGGAACCGTCTCCTTGTGAGAAGAATAAGGGCTTCTTCGTCGATGAATCGGAACCTCTTCTGCGCTGTGATTCGACTTCCAGCGGCTCCTCTCCACTCAGCCGAACAGGCTCTTTTATTACCAAAGGTACCCAAGTCAGCATGCTAGTCTGCAAGTTTAAATGTGTTTTCAGAACAATATAAAAGGCGGAAAGTGTTAACGTCTGACCATAGGAGGGGATACTGCTTCTCTGCTGCATCCAGTAAAACTAGAAAGCCAGGATATGTGGAGAAGAAATTAGATAGTGAGTTATTGGGAGCACGTTGTCACTAGAATAAACACAATTTGAATATCAATTGGAGAGACTATTATGAGTTGACAGTATAGGCACTTGATATTGGGATTCAAGTACCAGATACCTTTGTTGTAGACATGGTATAAAGACCTGAGTAGAAAGGACAAAGTGCTTTAAAGGGACACTCAACCTAAAAATCACTCTTCTGTTAAATTTTGTCTACGATTTCTATACATAACATCTAAGATCTCTGATTGGAGATGTCTTTTTAGTGTCTTCATGGCTCCTGATCAAATTCCCATTTAAGGAAATGGATAAATTCCCATTGATGCTATTTGATGTTGCACTGGGTCCAGCATTACAGTTGATTTGGCTGTATTCCCTGGGTATTCAGTCAATGAATTTCCTTCCCTTTGTAAAGGTTTTTCACACACAGGGGGAGAGAGATTTTTAAATGGGGAAAACGTGGCTATAAAACCACAAGAATTGGCAGGGTCATACCTGAATTTATTTTAAATTCGCTGTCTTCAAAACAGACTAGGTTTCAACACAGTGATTTTTCCCTTGGACTTTTTTTGATTCCCATGGTATTTGCCTCTTTCCTAGTCAGTATTAGGAGATCTGCCATCTGAAAGATCCCAAGGAAGGGAGACTTTCTTGCTTGAGCCTCTTCCTTGTTGCATGAATTCCAGGTCGTACATTTTCTTTTCTCCTTTTCTTTTTTCTTTTCTTTTTTCTTTTCTTTTCAAAAAAACTTCCTTTAAGGTCACTTGTAATTTGAAGCATGACTCATTGGACCCTAACCGAAGTCCTCTACAGTTGAGTACACAAAGTAATCTGACCCATTAAAACGAATGAAACCAACAGAATGTAACACTCTCTGGCTTTTGCTCTCTCTTCTTTCCCGGTGATTTTCAATATTTGTAATTCAGCACTAGCAAATACGCTGTAGGGAACAATGCTGCTGTGGCAGAGGTTTGGATTGGGTGACTCAATAGGCTTTCTCCATCTCTAGTTTCTGTGACTAACACCCACCCATGTTTTTCATGTTCTTAGCAAGTTGTGACCTGCTCCCTAAAGGCAGGGAATGGGGAGTGAGGTCTCCAAGGTGTGAATTTATATTTTAGTTGTCTCCTCTCTGGGAGAATGCTCTTCCACTAATGGTGCCTTAATCATCAATCCCTTCTTCCCTTCACAGAAAAGAAAGACACAGTGTTGCGTCAGGTGCGGTTGGACCCTTGTGACCTGCAACCCATCTTTGACGACATGCTTCACATCCTAACTCCTGAGGAGCTCCATGTGATTGAAGAGATTCCGCAGGCAGAGGATAAGCTGGACAGGCTATTTGAAATTGCTGGAGTCAAGAGCCAGGAAGCCAGCCAAACACTGCTGGACTCTGTCTATAGTCACCTTCCCGATCTATTGTAGACATTGGCCACCGCACACTCTGAATCTTGCTAGTACTAGCTTGGCACTCATTAAAGATGAGTGACAATATGCAGGCTGTTTTTTTTGTAGAATACATGGCCAGTATTTTCTTCAAGGTCTCTCTCTCGTTTCTGGAAGGGGCAGTTTGCAAACATTGCCCCTTTCATGCTTAACTTTCTTGCAGAATTAAAATCTTTGTTCCCTCTGTCCCCTTCTGAATTATTTTTCTGTTTCCATTCCAGTCAATCATTTTATGCACTTTAAAACAAAGTTCATTAACGAAAGACCACGAATCCGGTGTAACTGGAATAGTTCTTAACTCATTTTAGTTTTTGTCATATCTGTCTTATTCCAAAGTAGCTTTCCTCTTCACAAACCTTTCTTTCCCTTTGTCCCCTCTTCTCCTTGGTGGAAAGTGGGAAAATATGAGAATTGAGTTTCGTCTGTTACTCTCTAATGCAACTAGCTTTTATTTTTTTCTTGAGCTGACTTTTTTTAAAATGTACTATGGTATAGTTCATATTCCTTGCTGAGATTTTACTAGCACAGTTATTTATTGTATGGTTTTCACCTGGACAATGCATAAAATGCTTGATTACTTGTGCTCCTTTAAGCTAAAGCGGAAATGTTTTAAAGAAAATAAATGGCTTAATTCCTCCAGCCTTCAAGACTATAACAAAGTCACTTGGCCTGCAGCTGAATGTACCACACGCAACAAGGAGTATCTTGCCTTGCAACTTAAGAGATAAGCAGGCCCCGTATAGATCATCTCAGTCAGCACTGGTGCTGAACTGTGGAAGGTGAGGGAGAGCCCTGGCGGTGACACTCTCCTTGTGATCATAAGACTTCCTGAGCTATGCTTTTACAGTTGTCTCTTGTTTGTTTGGGTTTTTTTTATACAGATGTTGGCTAATAGGTAAGGTTTCGAAGACCTTGCCTGGTCTTAGCAGTCTCTTAAATCACACTTCACTTTTTATTAAAAAAAAAAAAAAAAAAAAAAAAGCAAAAACTAGAAAGGCTGTATTGTAAGAATGGTCTGATTATAATTGCAACTGTTATGCTCCCGTAATGAACAGTCTGTAATATGCTCAGTTTGAAGAACTATAATACAAGGATGGCATTTGCTACCTTGGGATGGGGTGAGGTTGAGGGGAGGGGAGGTGCTGATATGGAAAAATTGCCTTCCAGTGTACTAATTTATTAATAAATACTAGATGTTTGTTACTTGACGTGCTTCTGTGTTAACTTCTGTGATGCTTCGCTGTGTGGGTTGGATGTCTCCTAATCACTGCTATAAATAAGGTGATTGGAATATGTTTCAGTAAGCCCTAGTTTTGATCTGGGGCATTTGAACTAGTTCTAAGAATGTAGCCTGGTTTGAAGTTCTGCGTACGTGATCTAGGCATAATGGGTGATTGTCTTAAGTGAAACTGTTACATTAAATTCATACCCAAGAATGCTCACACTTTCTCTTCATTTGTGTTGATGGTTTTGGATATGCGGACTGCCACAGAGGGGAGGTGTGGTGCCTTGTGCCAGAAAACCACACTTTCCTCTTGAACAAGAACCTAGCCAAGATGATCTACACCACCAGGTTCTGTTGCTGCACCTCTGTTTACCTTAGACTGAACATAACTTGCCACCACTAGAAAGCTGAGTCTGGTGCAGCGCACGTAGTAAACGACAAAGGCAGAGGTGAACACATCTGACCTTGGTAAAATGTAGCATTCTCTTTGTTCCCAGCATGTTTGCAGGAGACTTCTCACCGTGTTACCCCTCAATTTTGGGAGGCATCTGTTTATTTTTCATGTTGGCTTCTGGCTAGTAGGTGGCTACATTTTTTTCAAAGGCTGAATCAAGCCATGTTAAGGAACTCTAGTATATGGACCCCATGGTAGGTAGGGGTGTACTAGGAGAACCCAGGGTTCAGTTGGAGGAGACACGCTTAGTAGATCTTAATTATAGCACCATTTTACTTTATCACCTAAATTAGGTGCTCAATATATACATGGAGTACTTTGAAGGCAGACTATCTGAGGACTTTCCCACAGTAAGATGAATGCTGGAAAACTGGGAATCTTTCCTTTCCAGTGGTATAAACCTCCCTATTTTTCTAACCTGATGAGCCATAAGCCTGTCCGAAGTGCAGGACTGGATATTTCCCAGCTCGACCAGTATAGGCTCTCTGGTGGGGAAATGGAACCTTTAGGCAGCCTTTTAAAAGTAGCTTAGAGCTGATCGGAGACTTGGAATGTTAAGTTGTGGGGAGATGGGTCAGTGGCCAGCATGTGCTTGTGGTCGTCAATGTTCAATTTATCACACCATAGTGCGTGTGGGAGCTTCAGACTAAAACATCCCCAGCTCTTTGTCTGTAGAGACAGTCTCAAGCAATTGGATAGGACTGATTCGTTCCTGACCTGGAGGCACAAAGTGAAGCCCCAAAAATCCATATAAACAACACTGCCTGGCTGGAGCTCTGTCATTTTATGGGGTACAGCTGATTATTGTGGGGCCTGTAAGTCAAGTACAGATATTTAGACATCAAAGGAGATGGGAAAGAAATCTGCTCGCTGTTTCACTTTGAAATTTCACTGCCCTGTGTGGTCAAAGCTGTGGTTAAACCAGTGAAGCTTAGACAAAACTGAAATAGCAAAACAGCTGTCCGAAAACTGCTGCTGCTGCTAAGGAGGGGTAAGCTTTGTGGCTTACCCCTCCCTGTTGATCTGCATCTGTACAAATGGAAGAGGGCTGTTTTTGCCAGAACAGAGGTGTGTCCATTTCAAATTGTTCCTTCCCTTTCACCCTTCGATCTTGAATTGCCTTAGCTTAGCTGTCCAGTCTCTGTTGCATTTGAGATAGCACCAGGCCTGTACAGTGTAGTTATTCTGGTTGTGCCTACACGTTGTGCCACTGTTTTTCCTATTTAAAGTAACAGCCCAGGCGACAGCTTGTCAGTCATGCATGTATTTTTGATAGGTGTGTAATTTGTAATGGATACACCTGATCCAGTACTGAACACCACCCCCAGCAGAGATAGGGGGCACTGCTTCGGAGAAGCTAACAAACCAGTTGGGAGAATGCCCTGTTTGCAATCTAAGTGATGTCATTCTGTAGCTGTGGCTACCAACTTGATGAGGAATCTTTTTTAGGGGACCTTATTGGGGCAGGAGAAGGGGAATAAGGTGAATTCTAGTGCTAGATTGAGTGTCTTGGAGACTGAAGCCCTCTGTCTAGCCATAGACCAGGTCCAATGCACGCAGTGAGTACAAACCTCCCTACACTGCTGTGGTATTTTGTGAAGGTTTGTGTGCAGACTGAGACTTAATGAGTCAATCAGGCCAATCCCAAAGAACTATCAGCTGGTGCAACTTTGGTTGCTATCAAATGGGACTAGGTTTAAGCCAGCATCCTAGAGACATAGAAGTTGTACATCCAATTCCCTGCATCATCTAGCGTTCTAAAACAAATCCCCCTTTACAAGCTACTATGAAAGTCACTTTGTTCTTCTCTAGCATGCCTCCGCCCCGCCCCCCCATTTTGAGTTCCGGGTTTCTCGTCTGAGACATCTAGTTTGAAATGTTTGAACCACTTGCTTCGGGTAGGAAATTACCCTCCTAATAAATCCAGCCTTTTTAGGTTTCAGGCAGCTCCTACAACAGCTTTGCTTTCAAGTTAGTCCTCTTATTGCCTTCCTCCCATCAATTTCCATTAGTTTTTCCAGGTTCCTTAGGCCTTTTCCCCAGATAACTGTCATAGAGACTGACTCCACAGTTTGGGTGATGGTTATGATCTATGCCTTCACTTTCTCACTAGCTCAAGCTCCATTGGAGTTGTTTGTATTTACTTGGGCTGCCAGAAGCATTTATGGGAAGCTCTTTGCTTCTGTATAGAGCCTTCCATCAGAAGGTCTCTAAGTATTTGCCTTTCCACTTAGTCCAGTCAACAAGACACTAAGAATTACAACCATAAAAAAAATCTACTCTGAGCTGGTTGCACCAGGCAAGAGAGCAAACCGCCTGTGAGCAGGATCACCCTCTGCCCAGCTCCCATAATAAGGTTTTGCACGCTGTAGCAGCTATAGGCAATGTACAGCCTTCTTGCCAGCCCACACTACATGCTTGTGTGACATTGTGGCTGGGTTATTGCATCACACTAATCAGAGTTGTCAGCTGAACGGGTTAGGAGTCTGCAGTTGAAAGATATTCCAAACTGGTGATAACCTCACTGTTTCTCCTAGATTCAAGCCTCAGTTAAGGACATTGACAAGTGGCCTTTTGTACCACACGAGCCTTCTGCAACAGCGTCCCACTGAAGATAGCGGTGTCTTGTGTACTGTCGCTCTTAGCGCATCTGCCTCAGCCAATCAATGGGGTGTTGGTTTTGCTGGGATTTGATCTCCGGTAACATTTCTAAAAATGCCTACGTGACTTCAAAGCCCGAGCTGCATTTTTAAAATGACCGAAGAGCCAAAGTCTCATTGAAAGTCACTTAGGTGCTTTTGAAAACTTTACTCTCCAGATAGTTTTGTATCATCCAATTGTGAATTAGCCATGACACAGTCTTGGGATACAGTGCAGAGTGTAGGGAGAACTATATATGGACAGTATTTGTGTGAATAATCCACTTGGAGATGAGCCTCTGATGTCTCAAGACCATCTCTCGTCAAGCAGCTCCAGAAGTCTCTGAACCATGAGCTCATATAGAACAATAGGGTACCCCAAATACCATCCTAATACAGGTCAACAGGCTACATCAGCTGAGTATTGGAACCAGTTACATTCACTTGTGGTTCAGATTAATCGTCTGTGCAGTGCAATAGATGCCATTGGGCTAGTATCAGACACTGCTCACAGCTGGGGTAAAGGATGTGCCAATTTTAGCCACTGTGATAAGTGCATCATTTATGACTCTCTCAAGGTCAGTTTTAGCTCCTTATGCATGTGCCATTTTCTTTTGTTTCTTTCTAGCTCCCCTGCCTTTCTGTGAGCCACCCTGTGGCAGCTGAAGAACTGGGGTATCATCTGCAAGGTTTTGAAAGACACATTCTGCTGCCAGGGTGTGGAAGGGCCATGGCAAGTTGGGGTAGGGAAGGCTTGAATTACTGTGAGGCTGACCAGCAATGAGGGGAACTCATTCTGGGCAGATTACTGAAACTGTTTAAATTAATCCCATTGAATCGGTGCATTGTTCAGGTTTTCCACTTGCTTGTTGATCATTGCTACCGTTGATGGCATAATGAGGGAGTTTCCAGGGTTACTGCTACCAAACGGGAAGGTGAAACACAAACAACAGAAGTCTAACAACGTAGTGATGTAAGAGCTGGTTAGTGGCGACAACCTCTCTCCATAGTTACAGAACCAGGCCGGAGTACCAGGCTTTCCTTTCACCGTCTTAAGAGGGAATTTGCACGTGCACACGTATGAAATCTGTTTACAATTTGTCTGACTATTGCCCTTGTATTTTCTTCTCTGCTTTAGGCCTGGTTACGCTACAGAGTTAGGTCGACGTAAGGCAGCTTACGTCAACCTAACTCTGTGAGTGTCTACACTACAATGTTGCTCCTGCCGCTGTAAGTTGCCCACTACGATGAACTAATAACTCCCGCTCTGCAAGAGGCATAGCGCTTAGGCTGATGTACTTCCGGTGGCACACCGTGTCAGTGTAGACACTGCGTTGACTGTTCTGGCTGTCAGGGGGCTGACAGCCCGGAGCCATGCCAGTGGGGCTGACAGCTGGGAGTTGTCAGCAGCTCCAGGCTGTCAGTGGACAATGCCCCACGCTGTCTGTTTAAAGTGGTAGAAGCGCCCCTGGACAGAACGTGCACCGCTGACGGAAGGCGCCTAGTGCGGCCATGAAAAATCAATTTTATTTTACTGCAGTGGCTGTATGTCAACATAACTTAAATGGACTTTATTTTTTAGTGTAGACTTGTCCGTAGTCACTCCAGGCCTTAATAATCATTGGGTAAAAGTTTCAAAAGTATCTAAGTGATTTAGCTGCCAGATTTGTAAAGGTATCTAGGTGCCTAAAGATGCAGGTAAGTGATGCAATGGGAGTTGTGTCCAGGCACATTTGAAAATCCCACTAGGGCCCAGATCTTCAAAGGTATTTAGGTGCCTACTTCCCATTCTCACTCTCCTATTGGAGCTGTTCCACTTTTTATAAATAAGTCCTTGGAGCAAAGACTTGAACTTGGATCTCCCACATCTCAGGTGAGTGCCCTAACCCCTGGGCTGAAAGTCATAAGGTGGGTGGATCCTGCTTCTGCTGTCATTTGTGAATCCAACCATTTAAAAATAACTGGGGAAAAAAATCCATTTCCAGTCAAATGGAACAGATTTTTTATTTCAATTGCCAAAACTTTGTGCAATGTTTGGGATTCAGTTCAACCGGAACTACGTTTGTTTGTTTGTTTGTTTGTTTGTTTGTTTGTTTGTTTGTTTTCCCCTAGAGCTGGAAGCAAAATGGAAAAACAATCATTCACCCAGCTCTGTTGCCTTTTCACTGCTCTCTGGCCACAACTGAGTGACTGATGAGGCATCACTGAGGATATGTCTATACTACCCGCCAGATCGGCGGGCAGCGATCAATCCAACGGGGCTCGATTTATCACATCTAGTCTAGACGTGATAAATCGACCTCCGAACGCTCTCCCGTCGGCCTGTACTCCGCCTCCGTGAGAGGCGCAGGCAGAGTCGACGGGGCGGCAGCAGCAGTCGACTCACCGCAGTGAAAACACCGCGGTGAGTAGATCTAAGTACGTCGACTTCAGCTACGTTATTCATGTAGCTGAAATTGCGTAACTTAGATCGATCCCTCCCCCAGTGTAGACCAAGCCTGAGATGTTCAAAAAAGTGACTAGGGAGCATGGGCTCGGGAAGAGTGGAAGGCCATGTCTACGCTGCCACTTATGTCAGCAAAACTTATCTAGCTCAGGGGGGTGAAAGAAACCACATCCCTGATCAACATCGGTTTTACTGGCATAAGCGCCCCTGTGCACAGTGCTATGTCGGTGTGAGAGCTTCTACTGCTGACATAGCTATCAATGCTCGTTTATTATGTCAACGGGAGAGCTCTCTCCGGTCGGCATGGAGTGGCTACACGAGCGATCTTACAGCGGCACAGCTGCATCGGTACAGCTGTACCGCTGTAAGTTCGCTAGTGTAGACAGTCTTAGAGATGGTACATAAGGTGCAGGAGGTAGACCTGATCCAAGGGGTTAGGCTGGATGATATAATAAAACAACCTTCAATCCAATCGCTATCTGAAGGTAAATAACATTTGAAATGTGTCTGAGATTTTAGAACCATGGGCCTCATTGAGCCAAGTTTGGCTTGGAGCAGTTTAGCCTGAGAAGTGTGGTGATTTGTGTGTTTTTAATAGCGGTAGAGTTCTTTGTAACCGGTTTGGTTTCATAATAATCAACGGCTCCCTGGGGCCTTGATTGCTGCCCTTTCATTCAGACATGGGCAATAAAGCCAGTGTTCAGCCAACAGATTAATGTTTCGATGCCTTAAAGGCAAGGTGCACAGTAAAACTGGAGCTCAGCTTCCTGTACTCCGTGTTCTCGCTGGCCAAGCGGTTGGGGCTATTCAACACAGAAATAAGCTTTCATTTTTGTAAATGATTTAACCCTTTGTGAACTTTGGTACTTTGTGTGACCTCCAAAATGCCTAATCTCCCATTGAACCCCATGCTACTTGTAATGTCACAGTGAACTCGGCCATACCAACAGAAATTCTGAGGGGATTTTAAAAAGGGATAATTAAAACTTATTTTTCTGCTGAATGCCCTCTGATACATGGGTCTTTCAGCTGATAGTGGAAAAACCTGGATTTAACTCATGCTTGCTTTGCAGTTCTTCTTTAAAATGGAGCATTCTTAATACCTGGGGCCTGATGTCCAGCATGGCTGAGCCCTTGTAGCTCCATCTGGCTTCACTTGTCATTGTGGGTGCTCAGCACCTCAGAAAATCAGGCCCTGGGTGATAGTCAAGGGGTTTTGGTGCCCCATCCTTGCCCTCCGTGGTGGCAAAATTGGAAGCACTCTGTAACAAGTCCTTGCTTGACTGTCAAGGGTTTTACAAAGGGAAATGAAACTCAGCTTGACAGGAGCAGATCAGACTGGTAAGAGAGAGAGACTGTGGATATGCTAATTAAGCAGGAAAGAGGAAGCATGGTTCTGAACCAGGAAGGCTGAGCAGGAAGAGAGAGGCCAAGCAAGTAGTCATTCTTCTTCGAGTGATTGCTCATGTGTAGTCCACAACTGTTGTGCGTGCTTGCCACGTGCACCGGTGCCGAAAGTTTTTCCCCTAGCAGTACCCATAGGGGAGCGCCCCTAGCGACCCCTGGAGTGGCACCCTGGAGTGAATTGCTCTGCTCCAACTTGTCTGCAGCTTTCCTCTTGAACTCTTCTTCGTTCATAGTTAGTAGTACCTGTAGTTGAAGTACTTTTGCTTAGTGTTAGTTTAGTTTAGTGCGCCCAGGTCGGGGCGTGCCCCGGGCTTTGTCGTGCGACACTTGCAGGCGGCCAATGCCTGTCAGTGATCCGCACACGGACTGTTTATGCTGCCTGGGGGAAACCCATCTCAGCGATGGCTGCAAGATTTGCAGATCTTTCAAGCCTCGGACCAAGAGAGAAAGGGACATTCGGCTCTGAGTCATTCTGATGGAGTCGGTGTTGACCCCGACTCCGGTGTGCCGCTCCGAGTGCGCGGTGACCCTTCGGTGCCTTCCACCAGTTGACACCCCTCCCCATCCGCGGGGCACACCAAGAAGGCCAAGAAGAGGTCGTCTCCACCGAGGCACTAGAGTAAGACCGGGGGAGAGACTAGACCCATGTTGGGCAGTTCTCGGTCCCCGTAGGCCTCCAGGCCTCCGACTCAGGTTGAGCAGAGTAGCCCGGCCCATTTGGTGCAGGCTTCCCCAGATGTCCGGGTGCCACACCGGAGGCCCTGCAAGCAGCCCGGGACGTTATGTCCCTGCTGGCACCGCCACCGTTGGCTTCCCGGTCCAGAGGCAAGCCACTGCTTGGATCTCCGCAGTCGCCTCCTGATCGGTACCGTTCGCGGTCGAGGGAATGTTCCTGACGCCATTCGCACTGCCCCACCATCGACCCCCACCAGGTTGTCTGGCTGGGTTCCAACTGACAGGTTCCAGGCACCGCTCCGCCTCGAGGGACCGTAGACCTTGCGAGGGAAGTGGGCCCTGTTGAGACTGAGACAGACAGACGGCACCAGAGGTCCTCATCTCAGAGAGGCGACCATAGCCCGTTGCAATACAGGCGTCGACGCCGTTCCCATTCTTGGTCTCGCTCCAGGACCCCGCCGCGGCACCGATCCCACAGTCCTGGGCATCGATCGCCGGCACCTCACCGTCGTGAATCCGCCCGCCGGAGTCGATCGCGGAGCAGCTGCTACCAGCGGTACCATTCCTCCACGTTGGGCTCATGGTCTTGTGGTCAGCACCATTCCCGACACCACCGCTCCTCCCGGTCCAGGGACAGCGGCAGGTTGTATGCCAGCCCAGCCTCCCTTCATAGTCGTCAGTCGATGGGACAGGCTAGTCAGGCTGAACAGCCTGCTCCGCCGGTTCCACAGCAGGTGCAGTGGCACCGGGCTCCTTCGCCGGCACCGTGGTACCAGTGGGCCCGGTGGGGGCTCGCTCAGTGGCCGGAGCCTCAGAAAGACCGTCAGCCTCCCTTTCCCAGCCTCCCAGAAAGGAGTCGGTGGGGCACGCCTCTTCGGTTCTGCGCCTGGAGGGCAACCAAGTGATGGGACCTCGGTACCGGTGGGTAGGCAGAGTACCGCACCCACTTCCTCATCCTCCCCTGATGCGATTATGGCCCCTCCTCCATCTGTCCCGCAGGAGGACTCTAAAGCCCACCAGGAGCTATTGAAAAGCATGGCATCAAGCCTCAACCTTCAGGCCAAGGAGGTGGAGGAACCCTCGGACTCCCTCTTCAGCGTCCTATCGGCCTCGGTACCGAGCAGGGTGGCCCTCCCACTCCACGAAGGGGTGGCAAAAATTTCAAACGCCTTGTGGCAAACTCCAGCTTCCTTCCTCCCCATCTCTAAGAGGGCAGAATGGAAGTACTTTGTGCCCGCCAAGGGGCATGAGTACCTGTACACCCACCCTGCCCTCAACTCCCTGGTGGTCGAGTCGGTCAACCACAGGGAGAGGCAGGGCCAACCAGCCCCTACTCCGAAAAATAAAGACTCAAGGAGGCTGGACTTATTTGGGAGAAAGGTTTATTTGTCCTCGAGTTTCCAGTTAAGGGTGGCAAACCATCAGGCTCTCCTGGGTCGGTATGAGTTCAATTTGTGGGGCGCTCTACCCAAATTCGAGGACTCCCTCCAGGAGCGTGACAAGAAGGAGTTCAAAGCTCTGGTGGAGGAGGGTACAGTGGCTGCCAGGGCAACCCTGCACGCAGCGTCAGATGCTGCAGATATGGCTGCAAGGTCTATGGCCTCTGCAGTATCCATGAGGAGGGCGTCGTGGCTCCTGCTGTCGGGGCTGTCCAGTGAAGCGCAGAACTCATTGCAGGACCTCCCGTTGGATGGCAAGGCCCTGTTTGCGGAACAGACGGACGTGAAATTGCACGGACTGAAAGATTCCCACACTTTGCTTATGACACTTGGCCTCTACATCCCGGCTCCAGCCAGGACCAAGTTTAAGCCTCAACAGGCTCCCACCCAGGCCACTCACTGTAAATACAAGCCCCCTTATAAAAAGTCACGGGACTATAAGAAACACCCACAAAGGCAGTCCCGGTCTGCTCCCCAGCCTGGGTCCTCCAAGGGTAAACAGGCAGGGAAACGTCAGTTTTGAGGGGATGCCTGGGTGCGACCTACCAGTTCATACCAGGAATACACCCGCAATAAAGCTTCCCTTCTCCAACCGGTTGTGTGCTTTTCTCCCAGAGTGGTCGCGGCTGACTTCGGACCGTTGAGTCCTTAACACCGTTTCCCGGGGCTACGCCCTCCAGTTTACTTCTACCCCGCCCAACCACCCTCCGCCTCTCCTGGGGGACCCCTCTCACGAGGTCCTGCTCAAGCAGGAGGTGGGGCGGCTCCTTGGCTTAGGAGTGGTGGAAGTGGTACCAGCGGAGTTAAAACGCAAGGGGTACTATTCCCGTTATTTCCTTATCCCGAAGGCCAAAGGGAGGCTCAGGCCTATCCTGGACCTGCAAGACCTGAACCAGTACATGGTAAAGCTCAAGTTTCACATGGTCTCTCTGGCCTCCATCATACCCTCCCTGGATCCCGGGGACTGGTACACCGCCCTCGATCTGCAGGATGCGTACTTCCACATTCATATTTTCGAGGGGCACAGGCTTTTCCTCCGTTTCACGGTTGGGCAGGAGCACTACCAATTTACAGTCCTCCCGTTTGGCCTGTCTACTGCTCCAAAGCGCATGTCTGTGGTGGCGGCCTACCTCAGACAGCATGAGGTCCAGATCTTCCCCTATCTGGACGACTGGCTAGTCAAGGGCAGCTCCCGGTCACAGGTGTGGGATCACGTGGCACTCCTCCTGTCCATGTGTGCCACCCTGGGCCTGTTGGTGAACGACACCAAGTCCATGTTAGTCCCAGTACGGCACATAGAGTTTATTGGGGCAGTCCTGGATGCAACATCAGCCAGGGCCTCCCTCCCACTGGACAGATTTGAGACCCTGAAAGGGCTCATCGACACAGTCATAAGGTTTCCTATGACCACAGCAAGAGTGTATCTCCAGTTCCTGGGTCACATGTCGGCGTGCACATACATGGTTCGCCACGCCAGACTCAGGATGAGGCCCCTACAGCTCTGGTTGGCCTCGGTGTTTTCCCAGACCAGAGACAGGATGAACAAGGTCCTCACTGTGCCCAAGCCAGTGATCGCCTCCCTACAATGGTGGTCCTCCCCGGGGAACATGCTCCGCGGGGTCCCATTCAGGGGCAGGCCCCCGTCAGTGGAGCTGGTGTCCGACGCATCTAACCTGGGGTGGAGAGCACATGTGGGGGACGTTCACACCCAAGGTCTGTGGTCTGCGCAGGACCTTACCCTGCATACAAACGTCAAGGAACTCAAGGTGGTCCGGCTGGCGTGTGTGGCCTTCCACTTGCACCTGGAGGGCAGAGTGGTCAGGGTTCTCATGGACAACACGACCTCAACATTTTACATCAACAGGCAACGTGGGGCCCCCTCCTCTGCCCTCTGCCAGGAAGCCCTCAGGCTGTAGGACTTCTGTATAGCCCACAACATTTGCCTACAGGCCTACCACCTACCGGGCACCTGGAACTCGTGGGTGGATTGCCTGAGCTGGGACTTCTCCTCTCAGCATGAGTGGTCTCTACACCCAGAGGTGGTGCACAGACTTTTCCAAGAGTGGGGAACTCCCCAGGTGGACCTGTTCACAACTCGGCTGGGAGTGGGTGCTATCTCCGATGCCTTCCTCCTATCCTGGTCGGGCCAGCTTCTCTATGCCTTCCCCCGAATCCCGCTGATCGGCAAGGTCCTGGAAAAGATAAAGACGGACAGGGCCCGGGTCCTCCTGATTGTCCCGGTGTGGCCCAGGCAACATTGGTATGGGACCCTCACGAGCCTGGCAGTCACCCTGCCATGGCCATTACCATCCCGCCCGGATCTGCTCTCCCAGGGTCACCTCCTCCACCCCAACCTAGTAGGTTGGTGTTGGTTTTCCCGGTGGGTGGCTGAGCGAGGCATTTCCCCCGTAGTTGCCCCGATCCAGCTCATTTTAGACTACCTCCTTTACCTTAGAGCCCAAGGCCTGGTGCCCTCATCCGTCAAGGTGCACTTGGCGGCCATATCAGCCTTTCACCCGCCGGTGCAGGGGCACACGGTGTTCTCCCATGCTATGACTGGCCTATTCCTTAAGAGATTTGATCGTCTCTTCCTGTACGTTAGGCCTCCAGTCCCGCAGTGGGACCTGAACTTGGTGCTGGCCCGGTTGATGGCTCCCCTCTTTGAGCTGCTAGCTACATGCTCCTGGTCGTACCTCTCATAGAAGGTAGCCTTCCTGGTGGTGATCGTGTCAACTAGACGGGTCTTGAAACTCAAGGCCCTGACCTCCGAGCCCCCATACACAGTGTTCCATAAGGATAAGGTCCAGCTCCGCCCACATCCTTCATTCCTCCCGAAGGTAGTCTCTGCCTACCACATGGGTCAGGACATTTTCCTGCCGGTCCTCTGTCCCAAGCCCCATGCATCCAGTGAGGAGCGTCACCTCCACATGCTGGATGTGAAACGGGCTCTGGCCTTTTACCTGGAGCAGACTAAACCATTCAGGAAATCTTCGCAGCTGTTCATCGCCTCGGCCAAACGCATGAGGCATCGGCCGATCTCCACTCACTGGCTCTCCAACTGGATCACTTTGTGCATCCGTACCTGTTGCAACCTGGCGGGATTCCCTCTGCCATCAATTGTGATTGTACACTCGACTAGGGCGCAAGCCTCGTCGGCTGCCTTTTTAGCCCATGTTCCCATTCAGGACATTTGTAGGGTCTTTGGTTCACATGTTCACCTTGCATCATGTGATTGTCTCCCAGGCCAGGGAAGACGCCAGGTTTGGCAGGGCTGTGCTCTGTCCCGGGAATTTGTGAACTCCTACCCACCTCCAAAGATATAGCTTGGGAATCACCTCTTGTGGAATACACATGAGCAATCACTCAAAGAAAAAAAAACCAGTTACTTTTTCCGTAACTGGTGTTCTTCGAGATGTGTTGCTCATGTCTATTCCACATCCCGCCCTACTTCCCCACTGTCGGAGTTGTATGGCAAGAAGGAACTGAGGGTGGGGGGAGCGCACAGCGCCCCTTATACTGCACCATGGAGGTGCCACTCCAGGGGTTGCTAGGGGCACTCCCCTATGGGTACTGCTAGGGGAAAAACTTCCGGCACCGGTGCACATGGTGAGCACGCACGCCTATTGTGGAATAGACATGAGCAACACATCTCGAACACCAGTTACGGAAAAGGTAACTGTCTTTTTTGACAAGAGGTAAAGGAAGCACTTTCTGTGCACGTGAAGAATATGGTCAAGCTGTCTAAATCTAAATCCGCATGTATGGACTTAAAGAGACACATCACCAGGAATGATTGAATTCTTATGGAGACAAGCGTACGAAAGCTCATGCTGCAAAACGTCTGTTAGTCTATAACAGGGGTCTCAAACTCAAATGACCCCGAGGGCCACATGAGGACTAGTGCATTCGCCCGAGGGCCGCATCACTGACACGCCCCCTTGCTGCCCCTGGCCCCACCCCTACTCCACCCCTTCCATGAGGCCCCGCCCCTGCCCTGTCTCTTCACCTCCTCCCCTAAGCACCTGGCTTCCTGCTCCTCCCCCCTCCCTCCTGGAAAGTGCAAAACACGCACTTAGTTAGATTTACTTCTGTTAAAGCCCCCTCCCCCCCTGCTCTGCCTCTTCCAGGGGTGGCAGGTTTGTAGAACCTGCCCCCCCCCCTCCACCCCACCTGCCTAAGGCTCTGGGAGGGAGTTTGGGTGGGGGAGGGGGTCTGGAGTGCAGGCTCTGGGATGGAGTTTGGGTGCTCGGTGCAGGCTCCAGGCTGGGGCAGGGGGTGGGGGTGCAGGCTTTGGGACGGAGTTTGGGGATAGGAGGGGGTGCAGGGGTGAGCGCTGTGGGGCTGGGGGTGAGGGGTTTGGGGCATTGGAGAGGCTCGGTGCATTGGAGAGTCTCAGGACTAGGGTAGAAGGGCAGGGGAAGGGCAGCCTGCCCTGGCCTTAGTGAAGGGGGGCACTAGGACCCTGCGGCAGCAGGTGATGCCGGAAGCCGGCAGAGCGGAGCAGAGTCAGCGTGAGCTGCAGGCTCCCGGGCGGTGAGGGGGCAGCAAGTGGGGGCCGGGAGACACTCGGGGGAGGCGCGTGGGGGCGGCAGGTGGGGCCGGGGGAGAGACCTGGCCCCAAACATTGGGGAGCAGCCCGCAGGGAGCTTAGCAGGCACAGAAAATAACTCGGTGAGGGGAGTTTGGCGGTGACAGGAAGTAACTGAGGGAGCTCTGCGGGCCGCAGGGAAGAGCTCTGCGGGCCGCATGCGGCCCGCGGGCCGCGTGTTTGAGACCCCTGGTCTATAAGGTGCCACAGGATTCTTTGCTGCTTTTACAGATCCAGACTAACATGGCTACCCCGCTGATACTTGACACATTGAGAGGCACGCTTTACCCTGAAGACATCACTCCCGAAATAAGACAGACACACAGGGGAAGGGGAACAGAGGCACAGAGAGGTCAAGTGAGTTGCTCGAAGTCACCCACCAGGTCAGTGACTGAGCTGGGAATAGAATAGAACAGAATCCAGGTCTCCTAACTCACAGTCCAGTGCTCTACCCACTAGACTGCACTGCCACTAGGCAGGGTCAATTGTACCTCCTAAGCAAGCCCTAACAGAGAGAGTTACTTTGGTTCCAATTTGTAAAGTCACTTCTTTTTCCTTCTCTTGTTTGTTTGCCTGACATAACAAAGAACATAAATGATTGAAAACAGACCTCCTTTGTGCCGTCACTGGAAATATGGCAAACAGGTTTAACGAGGATAATGAAATCCGTGGCCTGGTAGAAAGAATAGAGTGACCGTGATTGGAAGGAATGTGGCAATAGGTGGGAGTTCTGGCCTGGTACAAGTGCCTGAGGCTGGGTCACAGAGAGTTGAAGGCACAGGCTGTCTTGGGAAACAAGTAGCATCAGCAAACTCTTCCACTTTCTCCTTGAAACCATAACATCTCTGCTGCCTCCTCCTCATTCCCCGGGACTCTGAATGCTCTTGAAGTAAGTGGCACTTGCCCTGTGATAACCTTGTTCCAATTTTAAATCTCCAATTAGACATGGGCCAGAGAAACCAGCTCCAGTCTGGGTCTGAGTGGCACCAAAGCACAGTGATTGCTGATTTGGAGCGTGGGGCCCAGTCTCTGATTGTGGTGAATAGTGTGTGCTTACTTCTTCTGTAATGATGTATGGATCATTCGCTGTCCTAATATACTTCCTGTATTAAAGCTCACTCTCCAAGTTCACTAGGTATGTGCAGGCATAAAAGAGCCGAGAACACATCTTTTATTGCACAAGCTCATGTTCTGTAGCTTTTTGGAACATTTGTAACTAATGTTCACTAGTGTCCTATGAACCCAGAGGGGAATGTAAAAACCGGTTAGTTTCGCAATCAGTAAAACAGCGGCTGATGTTCCATGGGAAACTGTGGTTTTAAGATACCCTTATTGCCTCTGTATAATTCAGAGGGGCCTTCCTCATTCTTCATTAATCAGGAGACTTACATAAAGAAGAGGCTGTTGGGAGGGGTGGAGGGGTGAGAAAATCTGTTGCTTATTCCCCACCCAAAGTCATAGATCTCTCTGACATCGTCATATCTCCACAGCAACTAATTGTGTTGTTACAAACAGGATTATGATTTCGAGCAGGGAAACAGCAGTAAGGTGATGAATTCTTAACAAGGGCACTTGTTTCCATACAAGGCATTATCAGTTAAGCAAAAAGGAGAGAGAAACAATAGCTTCTCAACAGGATACTTGTGGACATTTGGAGAGCCATTGACTTGACATTAATTTTATCAAGACCCTGTGGCTAACAACTGGTATTAAAAATCCATCAGTAAACCAGTAGTAGTTCAGAGGAAGATGGTCTTACGTTTAAGGCACTGGACTGGGAGTCGGCAGATCAGTGTTCAATTCCCCTGTCTGCCACAACCCACCTGTGGGAAATTGGGAAAATCACTTGATTTCTCTCTGCCTCCTTGCCTGTCTGTAAAATGGGGATAAGTATACTTCCTTTCTTCTGCTCCTTGTCTGTTTATATTGTAAACTCTTCATAATGGTCCCTTCTGACCTTAAAGTCTATGAGTCGGAGTCTTACTGTGTTCGTACAATGCACTGTACTTTAGGGTCCTGATCTCCACCAGGGTAGCTCTGTGCTACTGTAATGCAAATAGTAGTCATTAGTTTCAATTGCCATTATTGGGTAGATACTAATGACTTTCAGTTATGTAACCATTCCACACTAAGGGCTTAATTTTACAAGGTACTTAAGCCCACCCAGATCGTTTAGCACCTAGGGTGGTATTCACAAAGCTATTTAGGTGTCTAACTCCCATGGACTTCAATTGAAGTTAGGAGCCTAAATACCTTTAAGGATCTGGGTCCCCACTCCCATTGAACATGGCTACTCCCAACATGTTCTCTGTATGTATAAATATCTTCTTTCTGTGTGTTCCATTCTATGCATCCGATGAAGTAGGCTGTAGCCCACTAACGCTTATGCTCAAATAAATTTGTTAGTCTCAAAGGGCTGGTCCACACTAGGGGCGGGGATCGAAATAAGATACGTGACTTCAGCTACGAGAATAGCGTAGCGGAAGTCGAAGTATCCTATTTCGAATTACCCACACTTACCTCGCGTCCGCGCAGCGCGGGATCGACGTCCGCGGCTCCCCCGTCGACTCCGCTAACTCCGCTCGCCCTGCTGGAGTTACTGAGTCGATGGCAGCGCGTTCGGGGATCGATGTATCGCGTCCAGACGAGACGCGATACATCGATCCCCGCTATATCGATTTCTACCCGCCGATCCCGGCGGGTAGTGTAGACGTAGCCTAAGGTGCCATAAGTACTCCTGTTCTTTTTGTGGATACAGAATAACATGGCTACTACTCTGAAAATTGAAATCAATGGGATTTAGGCACCAACTAGCTTAGAGGATCTGGGCCTGAGTGTCCCCAGCTCATGTTATCTTCATGTCTCTTATTCTGTCCTTGGCCTTCCTTGCTTTAGTGACATTAATGTGTGTGGAATGCAGGATGCTTAGCACCTTGCAGGACTGAGCTCTAAGTGTGTAAACTGGTTTTCATCCAGGCTGGTATTTGTCAGTAATTTACAAGATCATTACAAGAATTTTAGTGCTTGTTTCATGTTCATACAGTAAAGAAACTCAGCTATCCAGACAGGGCGGGAACGGTGAGGAGCTCACAGCTGCATGCAGACAGCTAGTGCCTGCAGGCAAAGGTATGTCTTATGCCATTCTTCTTGGGTTTCCCTCAGCCTACAGCTGTTGCTGCTGCTCCTCCTCCTAAAATGGCCTTTTGTCCCCTCTGGCTCTTTATTTGGCTTCTGGGCTCTGAGGTATGTGTCCTCTACCCTGCATCTGGAGGTGCCATTCCCTGCACAGGCGGACAGACTTGTGCTAGCTCAGCGGGAGCGAGTGCACAAAAAACAGCAGTGTGGGCATTGCGGCATGGGCAGCAGCTCAGGCTAACTGCCTGCGCTGGGACCTGGGGGGGTCAGGCAGACTTGGACTCAGACAGCTAGCCTGAGCTGTAGGGGAAAAACTTTGGTGCTTAACATCTTAGGTGCGCCATCTTGAAATGCCCAAACAACAACTGGGAATCCATCTTGGTTGCCCGTCTTCCCCCAACCCAGGTGTAGTTTCCTGCCCTTTCTACTGAAAGGCGGGAAACCAAGCAAGCCATGTGACCTGTGATCTGCCCAGTAACAGCAGGGCATATAAGGGCCTGCACAGCAGAGGGAAGGGGCTGCCCTTCTGAGTGGCAGAGTCTGGAGGTGCTGCTGCTGCAACTGTTGGAAAGCACAACAGACACCTTAGTTCTCTAGATTGCCTCAGAGGAGTACGCTGAGCATGCACTCTTTCATCTGATTGTCGGAGGGTGATTCTCACTTGCATGCAGAGTATGTGTCACCAGCTGCCACTCTTCCACTGAGGACAAACACACACCCACGACGTCGCAGGGGGAGTACAAGCCGAGTCATCTCTGGGGCAGAGCTGTCATCACCTCATCCTGAGGTCCACTCCTTACCTGTGGGTTCCTCCTACCTGGATGGAGTCCGGAGCTGTCCTGTCATCGTGAGTATCCCCAGAGCTGCAAGACATCGTAGTGGTCCATTGATCCTCCATCCTCTTACCTGGGTCCCGTCCTAGGGGAGGGAACTCACCCTCAGTCACAGTCGGCATACTGCCGGTCCTTTACTTACCTTATATCACCTGATGTGGGGGTCCTTGCCTTACCTGTGTTCTTATTCATTTGCTTTACCTCTGGTTTACCTTGTTTAGAACTGTCGATGGTTTAATAAATACCTTGGTTTTTAACACCCACACATCCTAGTTTTTTTTTTTTTAAGGGGCTAACAACAAACCCCAATGACAGATGTGGGTATGGGGATGTTCCTCTAGATTGGTTTCAACAGAGCCACTTCTAGTGCCAGCATTCTCGCTCGAGCTGAACTAGTACGAGGCTGTCTACCCACACTGGGAATCACACCTTCCAGCTTCAGTGTAGACACACCCTGAGTGACCCACTCCCACTAGGGAAGATCGCTCCAGTAGTGGAGGAAGGGTCTGGGAGTTGGCCAGAGAAGTATTTCTCAGGAGAAAGTGGAGCAAATGTTAGACAGTACGGGCTTCTCCTCACGCTGTCCTTAGGGCTGCTGAAATGTCGGGGTCAGTGATGTAGGAAAATCATGGATCACTGACCCACACTAGGACAATGCAGGCCTTTGTCCCCTTCTAGTGGCTGATCCCCACAAGAGGTTAATGAGTCGTCTACTGCTTCCAGCTAGGGACGAGGCCCGGATCCGCAAAGGTATTTAGGCAAGTCCCATTGTGGGAGTTAGGGGTCTAAAGCGTCTAAATATCTTTGAGGATCTGGGCCTCACTCCTTTAGTGTTGAAGGTCCCAGTGGGTTGGCCCATGCTGGGCTGATTTTACAGTCATGGTGGAGAACGTCAAATTATGAAATTATGTTAAGGAATAAGGGGTTCAAGCTCATTAGTTAGCTAGTGACTGTCCTTTCCCCGTCTCTCTGTTGTTCCTCCCTATTTCACTTGTCTAGTTTATATCCTTTGCGATGTCGGGTGAATTCACTGCTCCTGAGGCACTAATTTCATTGGCAGATGCAACTTCCTGTCTCAGATCTGCTGATGGTCCTCGCTCCTGAACCACAAGCTCCCATTATGCCCGTCTGAGGGTTGTCTTGCACAATCCTTGACTTGCCCTAAGCAGGTCTTCCCAGGCTTTGTGACGCAGACTAGAGCTGGTTGTGAATTTATCCATGAATCATTTGTCTGTCAGAAAATGCTGATCCATCAAAATGTTTTTTTCAGCTCCAGGAGATTTTATCTCTATAACTATATCTATCTATATCTGTGTGTGTGTGTGTGTGATATATATATATATATATATATATATATATATATGAGAGAAAGAGACCAGCCTTAGAGCAGCCAATAGCCCAGTGGTTAGGGCAGTCATGTAAGATTTCAGAGACGCGGGGTATCTGCAGTCATTCATCGAGTGTGAAGATTCTGAATCAGGCACAGCAAGAACTTCCCAGGTGAGTGCCCTCTCCACTGCTCTATTGGCTAGATTCGGGGAGCTCTCCCCTCCCCCCCCCCCTCCGCTTTTTGGTGAAAAATTCTGAAAGTTCTGTTGCGTTCTGATGTGCAACGAAAACAAATTCAAATATTTTTCTAAACCGATGCAGTACTGGTAGCGACACAGCCCCAGAGGGAGCCAGCCACCATGATGACCAAGAGAATCTGGTTCTGATGGCTCTGCCAGTGGACTCTCCTTGCAACCCAGGGTGATCTGAGAGGTGCATCTTGCTGGGCGATATCTTTACTCTTCCCTATCCACGTTCACCCTACCTATTGGGACTGTTGCTATTCCAAGATGTTGCTACACCACAGGAAGAGACTAACCTGATGATGCAGTTGTTTTCCCATTTCACCTGCCAACCTTGAGGCACAACCATCGGTACCATCAATTTTGCCAGAGATCAGGGAAATGGCTCTCTCTTTGGATGAGTCCAAAGCCCTTAAGGACTCTCTGTGGCATCCGGCAGAGGGGACAGGAGCCCCAGAAAACTGCGGGTGTAGCCTGTCACCAGATACAGTTGGCCAAGAGACAGGTGGTACCCTATGCCATGTTGTCATCCTTCATCAGTTGATCCAGCCTGCTGGTAAAACTGGGGACTGAGGGAGCCTTACTTTAGACACCCTGGATCAGTGCAGGAATCCTACTTGCTATCACCCTGGCAACTGGCCCTGTTGCAATATTTATTCAGAACGGGAAGGGGAGCCAAGTTTGTCAGTCTCAACAGTTCTGGGAGCAATCTCATCGTCTTCACCAGATGAGGCGGTTACTCCATCTTCTGTCTCTGCCAGACAACTTTAATCAATGTCAAGAGCTCATGCACAGCATGGCTGCAGAGGTACAGATTCAGCTTGAGGAAGTCCAGGAGCCTCAGCACAATTTACTAGACATTCTTCAGCCTTCTGGTTCCATTTGCTTCTTGTGCTCCACTCCTAAGAGGAACAAGAAGCAGTACTTCGTTCTGTCCAAGGGGAGCAGAGCTTTTTGTTCTCTTCACCACCACCTAATACTTCGGTGGCTCAGGTGGCTACAGAGTGGTCCAAGCAAGAGCAGCCAAAGGCTACTCCCTTGGATATGGTACACCAGTGAATAAACCAATACTTCGATACTATCAACTCATAGTTGCAACCCTCAGATTTCCAGACAGAGGTGCAGAGTTCCATCCAAGATCTGCTCTTCGATACTGAGTCTCTCCACTCCCTCAAAGCCTCAAGGACAACACTTTGCTAGCTGGGCATTTATACCCCTGGCCTAAGAGAGAGCACCATAGGCAGGGGTATATAGGGCAAGACTACCTCCTCAGCCTTCTTACTTACCAACATCCTCAGGAGCCACCATACAAGAGACAGAAGGAAAGAATAAATGGACACAAATCTGACATCAGGAATCATAACATTCAAAAACCAGTAGGAGAACACTTCAATCTCCCTGGTCACTCCATAACGGACTTAAAAGTGGCAATTCTTTAACAAAAAAACTTCAAAAACAGACTTCAATGAGAAACTGCAGAACTGGAATTAATTTTCAAACTGGACACCATCAAATTAGGCCTGAATAAAGACTGGGAGTGGATGGGTCATTACAAAAACTAATTTCCCCCTACTGTTACTCACACCATAGGCGTGCGCAGCACATTTCATTAGGGTGTGCACCCAGGAAGCCCCGCCCTAGCCCCGCCCCCACCCTGCCTCCATCCACTCCCTCCTACTTCCCACCCCCTGACTGCCCCCCTCAGAGCCCCTAAACCCCCTGCTCCTTGTCCCCTGACTGCCCCCCTAGAACCCTACCTGTCCCCAGACTGCCCCGACCCTTATCCACACCCCTGCCCCCTGACAGGACCCCCAGAACTCCCGACCCATACAACCCCCCCTGCTCCCTGTCCCCTGACTGCCCCCACCCCTTATCCAACCCCCTTACCATGAGGCTCCTAGCAGCATGTTTGGCTCCGCGCAGGCCAGACACGCTGCCCCGCGGGAGCAGGCAGCCCCGCCCCTCAGAATGCTGCACGCGCGGCGGCATGGCTCCGGATGAGCGGGGAGCGTGTCTGCCTCCCTGCGGAGCCAAACACTGCCCCGCGGGAGTGCGCAGCCCCGGCCCCCAGAGCGCTGCACACATGGCGGCATGGCTCCAGGGGAGGGGCTGGCGACTTGCTGTGCTCGGCCGGGCGCTCAGGTCCCGGAGCGCGTACCCCACGGCTTGCCGCACAGGGAGAGTGGGGCCATTTTCCCACCCCTGCATTAGGGTGTGCCTGGGCACACCCGGCACACCCCGTGCGCACGCCTATGACTCACACCTTCTTGTCAACTGTTTGAAATGGGCCATCCTCATTACCACTACAAAAGTGATTTTTCCTCCCTTGGTATTCTGCTGTTAATTGAATTGTCTCGTTAGCACTGACCCCCCACTTAGTAAGGCAACTCCCATCTTTTCATGTACTCTGTGTGTATATATATACCTGCTACTGTATTTTCCATTCCATGCATCTGATGAAGTGGGTTCTAGCCCACGAAAGCTTATGCCCAAATAAATGTGTTAGTCTCTAAGGTGGCAGAAGGACTTCTCATTGGTTTTGCTGATACAGACTAACACGGCTGCTACTCTGAAACCTGTCACCATGCAAGGCACAACATTTTATCGGCGCATTGTTGGTCTTGACCACAGCAAGCGCATATCTCCTCCTGAGGAGTTTTCAGGCTATGAACTCTCTGAGTACTATCAGAGCCAGAACGTCAATCAGAACTTGTCTTTCCCGCCTCATGCACACACCTGACGCAGTTTGGTAGGCTTCATTTCACTGCCTACAAGCCTGGCTTTTCTCTGTGCACTCACCAGAGATGGGCAAAATAAACAGCAAAGTGACAATTCCGCCTAAAGTTTTAGACTGTCTCATCTGGTGTACAAAACTGGTGAAGGTTCAGGTGGGGATCCCTTTCCTCACACTAATTCCCAAGACAACCATTGTTACCAACGCCTGTCTCTTGGGTTGGGGTGCTCGCATGGGTAATCATAAGGCATCTGGACCCTACCGGAGTGCAGAATGCATATCAGTTTACTAGAATTCTGGGCAGTCCATTGTCTGCAATGCCTTCCTCCCACTCATCCGATCCAGACATGTCCAAATAATGTCAGACAAGGTGACAACAGTATTTTAAATAAACAAGCAAGGGGGGGAGTGAGATCTTTGCCTCTGTGCATAGAGGCAGTCACCATCTGGAATTGGTGCATCAGCATGGCATAACCCTACCACCCTCTGTACCAGATGACTGGAGGATAGCTAATGTAACATTGGTTTTTAAGGAAGGCTCTAGAGGCGATACTGGCAATTACAGGCCAGTAAGCCTAACTTCAGTACCAGGCAAATTGGTTGAAACTATATTAAAGAACAGAATTATCAGACCCATAGATGAACACAATTTGTTGGGGAAGCATCAACACTGCTTTTGTAAAGGGAAATCATGCCTCACCAATGTATTAGAATTCTTTGAGGTCTACAAACATGTGGACAAGGCTGATCCAGTAGATACAATGTTCCTGGACTTTCAGAAAGCGTTTGACAGGGTACCACACCAAAGACTCTTAAGCAAAGTAAGGAGTCATAGGATAAGAGGGAAGGTGCTATCATGGATCAGTAAGTGGTTAAAGATAGGAAACAAGGGTAAGAATAAATGGTCAGTTTTCATAACACAGAGAGGTAAATAGTGGGGTCCCCCAAAGATGTGTATTGGGACCTGTGCTGTTCAACATATTCATATATGATCTGGAAAAAGGGGTGAACAGTGATGTGGCAAAGTTTGCAGACAATGCAAAATTACTCATAGTTAATTCTGCAAAAGTTACAGTTACAAAAGGATCCCACAAAACTGGTGACTGGGCAACAAAATGGCAGACATTCTGGCAAAGAAACAGTTGGAGGTTCCCATCCCCACAGACTTGATGTCTCCTGAACCTCAGCTGGAGATGATTTTTGACTTCCAGATACTGAGACGGGACGACAGAGGATGGATCACTTGATAATTGCCCTGTTCTGTTCATTGCCCCTGAAGCATCTGGCACCATCCACCGTCAGATAACAGGATCCTGGACAAGATGGACCAAGATGGTCTGACTCAGTATGGCAATTCTTATGTTTCTTATATTTCTTAGCAACACCATATTTACCAGAGGTGCAAAACTCCTTAGTGGACTGCCTGAGCAGACATTTTTCCACAAATCACCATGGGGAATGCCAGCCTGGGACTTTTCTGTTCATGGGCAATCAGGAAACTTCCTCTGTACTACTTCAGAGAAGCCCTGGGCAATGGCTGGATGGGAGATGCCCACTGGTGTTATGGAAGGATCTCTTGGGGTATGCCTTCCCTTCCATTTCATTGATACCACAAGTTCTACAGAAGAGCTGCCAAGACAGAGCTCAAGTTGTCCTGATTGCTTCCAACTGGCTGAGACAGTGCTGGCTTACAGATCTGTTGAAACTCTCACTTCAACCAACCATGAACATCCTCATGTTGCTGGACCTTAGAACGTAAGAATGGCCATACTGGGTCAGACCAAAGGTCCATCTAGCCCAGTATCCTGTCTTCTGACAGTGGCCAATGCCAGGAGCACCAGTGACCTTCTAATACAGCACAGCACCTCCAGTTACAGGTAAGTAACCTTCATTTTCCAGCCAGCCTTAGTGTGGACTAATGTCCACCAAGGACTACTGTACTACAATGACAAGGCCCATGCAAGTACTTACATATATAGGGTGGAGCCCACCAAAACTCATCTTGTGTGTGCCGTAAAGTGGGGTTTAAACCCTATCTCCAGAGATGAAAAGCTGGTCTGTTAACAGATTGGTCTGGTGACCAAAAATATGTGGGGAACAAAAGATTCCCCACTTTGGATTGGATTGAAGTAGGATGTCACTCTCCATTTTCTCCTTCCGCTGTTTCAAGACCTGCACCTCTACAGTTGTGCTGCTATGACTCATCTAATCCTGCATGCCAACAACAACACACCCAGGATATCAGCTTTGGACCAGACAAGGGAAAAATTCTACATTGAAGCCTGAGGAATTATGACCTAATGGGTTTATCTCCTTTATCTAATCTTTAAGGCTGATGGTTTACCGCTCCACATTCATTCTCAAACAGATTGTTTTCAGTCTTGAATGCCATTATGAGTCTGCTAATTATTCATTTTTGCTATCTTTAAGCAAGTGAAAAGATGTGCTACTAAGGAGAATTATGGCTGCATACACGATGCTACTGAGCCCCCTGGAAGCTTTAAGGATGGGATCCACAAAGGGACTAAGGCATTGCAATGCTGAGATACCTAGAAAATCACAGGAACAACACTGCAATCCATAAAGCCAATTTAGGTGTCTAGGTTCCCTAGACAGTGCACAAGGAGAGGTAGGTGCCTTCAAATCGGATTCACAAATGGGAACCTCTTAAGCGAGCCACAGGAAGATGTCAATGAGAGGGGTGTGTGCTAAGCCCCGCCCCTCTCTGAGATAGGCACCTAGCTCTGTTTAACGAATAGCAACCCATGAACAGGCACCTGCTGCCTGACTCCATAGGGCTTAGGCATTTCTTGAGGGCCCCGGAGCACCCATGGAAAAAAAAATAGGGGATGCTCATCACCCACCAGCAGCCCCACTGATCAGCTGCTGCCCCTCCCCCCCCCAGTACGTCCCGCCTGCCGCGGATCAGCTGTTTAGCGGCATGCAGGAGGCGCTGGGGGGGAGGGGGAGGAGTGAGGGCGGGATATGCTCAGGGGAGGGGCGGAATGGGGCAGGAAGAGGCGGAGTGGGGGCAGGGGCTTGGGTGAAGCGAGTCGAGCAGCCCTGGGGAAATGAGAAAGTCAGTGCCTGTGCTTGAGGGAATGCATTAGGTGCCTGTCTCATGCTACACAAAATTGGGGAGGGAGGGGCAGGCCTCTCCGTCAGTTGAAGCCATTTCGCTGTGGATACATAATGAAAGAGTGATTGGAGCAGGGGACAGGACCCTGGGTCTCCCACCTCCCAGAGGGGTGCCCTTACTGCCCTAACCACTGGACTACAGCCATTCCCACACTCTTGCTCTTTCTCTCTAGCTCAATGACTATTTAATGGTTTAACCATAATGGAACAGCTTCAACAGGAGCGATCGAGCCCCTCCCCCTGCAACATCCCATAGGTTGGTGGTTAAAGGACTCTCCTGAGAGGTAGGAGACCCCTATTCAAACCCTTTCTTCCCCCCTGTGGCAGAGAGGGGGGAGTTGAGGCTGGGTCTCCCACATCTCAGGTGAGTGCTCTGATCACTGGGCTAACAGTTATAAGGCAGGCTCTGTCTCCAGCCAGAAATCGAATGGGACCTGATCTGGTAGGTGTGCTCTGAAGCTGCCTACCAGATTGGGCCCCACACATAAGACAGGCAGCTGAATGCCTCTCTTCCCCCGGCCCATGATTCAGTCTGGGGCTAGGCATCGGGACACCGAGAGGGAGGCATCAGTGCTCATGCTCAGAGACTGAAACTTAGGCGCTGAGTGAGTTTAGGCACCTACAGGGTTCAGCGGGAGATTTTTGGATCACAGTGGAGCCAAAACTAGGACCTAGGTGCTTAAACCTAAGACTTAGTGTGTCTACACTCAGGGCCAGCTCCAGGGTTTTTGCCGCCCCAAGCGGCAGGAAAAAAAAAAAAAAAGCCGCGATCACGATCGGTGGCAGCTCCACCGCGCTGCTTTCTTCTTCGGCGGCAGATCCTTCCCTCCGAGAGGGACCGAGGGACCTGCCGCCAAAGAGCCATACGTGCCACCCCTTCCCCTTGGCTGCCCCAAGCACCTGCTTGCTGCGCTGGTGCCTGGAGCCGGCCCTGTCTGCACTGCAGCTGACTCAGGCTAAGGGGCTGTTTAATTGCAGTGTAGACATTTGGGCTCGGGCTGCAGCCCAAACTGTGGGGCCCACGCATGGTCCTAGAGCAGAGGTGGGCAAACTACGGCCTGCGGGCCACATCCGGCCTGCGGGACCATCCTCTCCGGCCCCTGAGCTCCTGGCCCAGGAGGCTAGTCCCCGGCCCCTCCCCCCGCAGCCTCAGCTCACTGTGCCACCGGCACAATGCTATGGGCGGCGGAGCAGTCAGCTCCTGGGGCAGGGGGCAGGGGGGTTGGATAGAGGGCTGGGGAGTGTGGATAGGGGTCAGGGCGGGGAACAGGGGGCAGAATGGGAGCAGGGGTCCTGGGGGGGCAATCAGAAAGGAGAGGAGGGGTTGGATAGGTGGCGGGGGGCAGTTAGGGGCGGGGTGTCCAGGGGCGGTCAGGTAGAAGGGGTGGTTGGATGGGGCAGTCGGGAAGGAGAGGGGGGTTGGATGGGGTGGTGGGGGGCAGTTAGGGGCAGTGGGTCCAGGGGCAGTCAGGGAGAAGGGGTGATTGGATGGGGCAGGAGTCCTGGGGTGGGGCAGTCAGGAAGGGGGGGGGGGTTGATAGGGCAACAGAGAGCGGGGGGCTGGATGGGGCAGGGGTCCCGGGGGGGCAGTCAGGAAAGAGAGGGGGGGTTGGATGGGCTGGAGGGTCTGGGGGCAGGTGACAGAGAGCAGGGGGGGTGGATGGGGCAGGGGTCTCCGCGGGGCCATCAGGGAACAGGGGCGTTGGATGGGGCAGGAGTCCCAGGGGGGCCATCAGGAGGCGAGAAGCGGGGGGGGGGGGGTGAATAGGGGGCCGGGGCCGGGCCACGCCTGGCTGTAACCGGCCCTCCATACAATTTCAGAAACCTGATGCGGCCCTTAGGCCAAAAAGTTTGCCCGCCCCTGTCCTAGAGCCCAGGCTCCAGTCTGAGCCCAAACATGTACACCACAATGAAATAGCTCTGTAGCCTGAGCCCTGGGGCCCTGAGTCAGCTGGCATGGGCCAGCGCAGGTGTTTAATTGCTGTGTAGACCTACACCTTGGGTACCTTTATGGATCCCCCCTAAGCTCTGTACCATTTGGGATACTTTAAAAGCATGCTCTGTCTTGCTCTTTTTCCCCCTCTTCCTGCCTTGCAAAAAATGTTCTCCGCAATGGGCAGCACAACTACAATTGGATCCTCCTTAATGCGGCAGATTTGCTGGTGCAGTTGTCACATACTGTGGTTAAAAATGTTTTCAGGCCACACTTGTCAGCAATTCATTGTTTGCTGAAGGGCTTCTCAAGAAAAAAAACAACCACCCACCCCAAACAAACAACTCCCCCACCCCTCCCTCACTGGTTTTTTTTTTTTTTGTTCTTCTAAATTCAATTATTTAAAATGAAAAACATTAAGCCCAGAGCACAGCACAGACATTAAGGGATGCTTTTTAAAACCTGGCATCCCCTTTGGCATCTGCAGTTTTACAGAAACAAATAATTACAGGATCAATTGATGGCCCTGATCCTACAAGCTGCTCCAGGCAGGTGGGGCCCAGCACCTCTCAGGTGCAGCTGTTTGCAGGGTCCAGGCCTTAGTTGTTGAAGTATCTAACAACCTGATAAGCAGGTAGGTTCAGGTAGCTAAGCATGGGTGCAAAATGACAAATGCCAAAAGAGACTGAGATAAATATGGGGGTGAAAAACAAAGCTGTAGATATTCGAGATCATGTCAATCTTATTAGCTTTTAAAATAGGCCAACCTTGAAAACTTCTATTTTAATTTATGGGTCTGAAGAGAACAGTTGTTCAGAGATAATAATTTTATTTAAAAAACCAATTAATTGGTTTGTGGTATCTGATGATCATGCAAAGAACCAAATCAATTCTCGTATTTGGGATGGTATTATAAAGCACCAGGGCCCAGATCCTCAAATATATTGACGCGCCTACTGATTGATTGATTTAAATGTGAGTCCCTCCAGTTCCCACTGAAGTCAATAAAACCCTCAGAACCACTGTTCTAATGTTCCCTTCTGGCCTTAAAATCCACAGCTCTGCGAGCCTGTAAAGCAGGGGCAGGCAAACGTTTTGGCCTGAGGGCCCCTCTCCTTCCTGACTGCCCCCCCAGGACCTCTGCCCCATCCAACCACCCCTTCTCCCTGTCCCCTGACCGCCCCCCACCGCCCCATCCAACCCCCTCTCTCCTTCCTGATTGACCCCCCCCAGGACCCCTGGCCCCATCCAACCTGCCCTCTGACTGCCCTGACCCCTATCCACACCCCCGCCCCCTGACCACCACCCTGAACTCCCCTTCCCTCTATCCAACCCCCCCTGCTCCCTGCCCCCTTACCGCGCTGCCTGGAGCACCGGTGGCTAGCAGCGCTACAGCCGCGCCGCACCGCCCAGAGCAGCAGGACAGGCAGCCGTGCCACCCGGCTGGAGCCAGCCACACCACTGCGCAGCACAGAGCACCGGGTCAGGCCGCGGCTCTGCAGCTGCACTGCCCCAGGAGCTCGCAGCTCCACTGCCCAGAGCACTGCGCCGGTGTGGGGGCGAGCTGAGGCTGCAGGGGAGGGGCCGAGGGCTAGCCTCCTGGGGCAGGAGCTCAGGAGCCGGGCAGGAGGGTCCCGCAGGCCATAGTTGGCCCACCTCTGCTGTAAAGCCCTCAGACCTTGAACTAGGAATGGTTTGCCACAGAGAAGAGGAATAGGTGCATCTGACATGTTAAGTAAGGCTAGGAGGGCAACTTGATCAGCCCCAGTCTTGCGCTATCCCCATTATTTTCCATGTTCTTGCAGTTGTTGGGTTCTTGTAGGAACTGAAGCAGCAGAAGAAAGGCTGAGCCGGAAATCCCACTGAAAGGTGTGTGCTTTGGAGGTGTCCGGCCCAGTTTTTATTAATAATAAACTTTCAAGTAGGTATCTGAACTGCCCCGAACTCTGAACCATCTGTGGGTCACCAAGCAAAGGCAACTCACGGCTATGATTGATTTGTTCCCAGGCAGTGATACGACTGAGGATAGGAAAGAGGTGCCTGGGTGCTTCGATTGATCCCGGCCAATGTAGAAAGGTAAGAGCAATAAGAATACTTTGGATTTCTCGTGTCTGAACTCCCATGGGTATCAATGGGAGCAGAGTTAAGCCAATGTTGTGCCATTCTGCAAATCCCACCTCTGCAATACCTTGCCCTCCAGGCTCTCCGAGGGCTTACAAACACCTCCTGATACCCCTGCAAGGAGGCAGGTTTTGTTATCCCTAGCTTGCAGGTGGGGAAACAGAGGCACAGAGTGGTTGAGACTCATTTTCAAAAGGGGCAGTTGAACTTGGTTGTGTCAAAAAGAATAGGAGTACTTGTTCCACTTCTTGTAAGCTTCCTTTTTGCGTTTAAGCTCACCGAAGATTTCACTGTTAAGCCAAGCTGGTCGCCTGCCATATTTGCTATTCTTCTGCACATTGGGATGGTTTGTTCCTGTGCCCTCAATAAGGCTTCTTTAAAATACAGCTAACTCTCCTGGACTCCTTTCCCCCTCATATTAGCCTCCCAGGGGATCCTGCCCATAAGTTCCCTCAGGGAGTCAAAGTCTGCATTTCTGAAGTCCAGGGTCCGTATTCTGCTGCTTTCCTTTCTTCCTTGTGTCAGGATCCTGAACTCGACCATCTCATGGTCACTCCTGCCCAGGTTGCCAACCCCTTCTACTTCCCCTACCAATTTTTCCCTGTTTGTGAGCAGCAGGTCAAGAGGAGCAAGGCCCCTAGTTGGTTCCTCCAGCACTTGCTCCAGGGAGTTGTCCCGCACTCTCCAAAAACTTCCTGGATTGTCTGTGCACTGCTGTATTGCTCTCCCAGCAGATGTCAGTCCCCCATGAGAACTAGGGCCTGCGATCTGGAAACTTCTGTTAGTTGTCCGAAGAAAGCTTTGTCTACTTCATCCTCCTGGTCTGGTGGTCTATAGCAGACGCTCACCATGACATCACCCTTGTTGCTCTTGCCTCTAAACTTAACCCAAAGACTCTCTACAGGCTTTTCTCCAGTTTCATACTGGAGCTCTGAGCAATCATACTGCTCTCTTACATACAGTGCAACTCCTCCACCTTTTCTCCCCCACCTGTCCTTCCTGAACAGTTTAAACCCATCCATGACCGTGCTTCAGTCATGTGAGTTACTCCACCAAGTCTCTGTTATTCCCAAGTCTCTGTTATTCCAGTCACATCATAGTTCCTTTACTGTGCCAGGCCTTCCAATTCTTCTTGCTTGTTTCCCAGGCTTCTTGCATTTGTGTACAGGCACCTAAGATAACTAGCCGATTGCCCTACTTTCTCAGTATGAATCAGGAGACCTCCCTGTTGCACCCTCCTCCTTGTGTTTCCTCCCGGTATCCCACTTACCTCCAGGCTTAGGTCACCATCCCCTGCTGAACCTCACTAGGTTAGCAAGCCTGCCTGCAAAGATGCTCTTCCCTCTCTTCGTTAGGTGGATCCTATCTCTTCCTAGCAATCCTTCCTCCTGGAACAACATCCCATGGTCTAAGAATCCAAAGCCCTCTCTCTGACACCACCTGCGTAACCACGCATTTACCTCCACAATTCAATGGTCCTCACCTGACTGCAATTGGATTTGGGGGAGTGGGAAATCTCTGAAAACTTGGTCCTTTCAGGGCCGGCGCTTCCATTAGGCGACCTAGGCGGTCGCCTAGGGCGCTGCTATTTTGGGGGCGCCTGCGCCCCCGCCGCCCGTAAAAATTTGGGGGCGGGACCTTCCGCCGCCGCTGTTGGGGGCGGGATTTCGGGGGCGGGACCTTCCGCCGCCTAGGGCGCCAGCAAAGCTGGCGCCGCTACTGGGTCCTTTAATGTGTCTTAAGGTGCACCCTGAAAAATGGAGACACACCAAATCAGGGCCCTCTCTTGACAATGTTGGCCTGAGTCCCACAAAGAAATTCTGCAGCACCCAGAGCCCAGATCTCCTGACCATCCTGAGGCTTGTACTTCAGCTACAAGATCATCCTTCCTTGTAATCACTATCTTCTGCAGAGAAATCTCTCCCTCTTGCTATTCATTCCAGTTCTAAGCTCTTTTGGGCTCACGAGAGTTAATTTATTGGCGGTAGTTTTGATGACTTCATGGGAACCTACGGGTGGTTTGGAACGGAGTTTTTGTTAAAGAAAGATTGCAGGATCTTTAGCAGCTCCGCCTGTGAGCCTTGTCCTGCACTCCTTACAAAGGCCCTCATTGACTGCCTTGGGGTGTTGTACCTGAGGAAGGAACGCTGGGTGGATGGAGCCCTTCATGTTGAAGTTTCCAACCTGGTCAACAAGTCAAACTTTGTCATCTTTTCCTACCTGGTAAAATCAATAGGATTTTCCTTCATAAATACCATTTAGCTCCCAGTGTCATTCATTCCCACTAGGGCTCTGCAAATATATATCCAGGCAGCACTTTTGCAGGGCCACTTTTAGTGCCTGTTTTGCAAGAAGCAAAACATTTTGTTGATTTGCCTCTATTTTAGTTCACTTTTCATAGATTCATAGATTCTAGGACTGGAAGGGACCTCGAGAGGTCGAGTCCAGTCCCCTGCCCTCCAGTCCCCCCAAACCTAAAGGTGGTTTTTTTAAATGAGGTCTTTAAGACGTTCTAAGAGGCTTACAAATCCTAGCCATGTAAATCTCACAGGCAATACAATAATCATTACAACCGTGAGCTTTTGTTTAGAGAAACATTGTACAGTAATATAATCATTGGCTCTCTCTACTTAACCTGGTGCTGCTAATGGAGCAAAATGTTTGTTTATGATTTGTTTGTTCCAAAGTGGCATTTGCACCCTTTTTGGGTATAGCTGTAAACACAAATAATACTTTGAGGGTGGGGAACTAGGTGTGAGAATTCCAGGGATGAAAGTAACTCTGAAGACTTACCGGTCCGGGGCCACGGGCGGAAGGGGAGGGGTTGGGGGTCAGGGTCCCCCAGCCAGCCCTTCCATGCTGCCTGGCCCACGCCACCCAGGGTGCCAGCGGCGATTTAAAGGGTCCTTTTAAATCACCCGCCCCGGGGCAGCTGCTCCTTTTGCTCTCCCCATCGGCGGCTGAGGGGGGCAAAAGGGGCAGCGATGTTAAAGCAGGTCCTTAAAGTGCTGCCTCGGCAGCACTTTAAAATCAGCTGGGTACGGGACCGGGACCGGCAGCCATTTTTTACCGGTATCCGTACCAGCTCACTTTCACCCCTGGAGAATGCATGAATCTTGCAACCACATGGGGATGACTTCACCACCCGGCAAAGTTGGAAGATAGGGATGACCCCCGCCCTCTCTTCCTCAGTACAATTTCAGATCTAGCTTAGGCAAGTTTGCAAAATGAAAGTGATTTATTTGGGGCAGATCTCCATGTAACAGTGTTCTGGAGAGAAGCTTGAACCGCAGCATTAGAATCTAGTGTCTAGTCCTGTGCATGTCTGGGATCTCGGTCAGCTCGGGAGGGAGACAAGAGCCAGATGCAAAGTTCAGTCCTGATCTGAACTGCCCAAAAGTCGGGAGGAGGTCTGACACGCCGGTATTGCCATATTGGATCATTCCCCCATGTAGTCTAATATTCTCTCTGCATCAATGACTAGTACCAGATGCTTTAGAGGAGGGTGCAAGAAATCTTTCAGTAGGCAGTTATGGGATTCTGGAATATGGCTTGGTTTGGTCCGATGGCTACATTCCGATTTAAAAGTCAGCAATAGGCCTGCTACCTGGGATCTTATTGTGCCAAGGATTTTTAACTGGAACTCCCCATTGAAATCAGTGGGAGATTCTGCTTAAAAATTGATAGTAGGAGACAGTCCTATGTAATTGTCATGACATTAACAGCGCTTACCAGGCAACTAAATGGCCATTTACCATGTAAGGAATATTGCTATGTGATATATGTTCCCTGTGTAACGCAAAGCAATCGGCTTCTCTAATTAAGCAATAGCACTGGGTGATGCAGGCCATTTCCTGGGGATTAATGAGAGCAACAGTCAATTGCACAGCAGCTCAGCTTGTTTAATAGCCAAGGCAAAGATCTGCAGAGTCAGGTGCCAATGCTAAGCTGTTTCTGGAGGAGCCGAGCGGTTCTCCTCAGATGCCTCCCTGTAGGAGCTGGATTCTCTGCAGGCTTGTTTAGTCCTTTCATCAATCATTCCACTAACAGGCAGTCAACCCGTGCACTGAGCCAAGCCAGCATCTGACAGCCCTCCTCAATTTGTGCAGCAAGCTTCTCTCAGAGCAATGGATGTGCAGTTGCTCTCGCTCCCTCCTGCACCATTATAATTAAAGATTTGGCACAGGGCCCTTCACTGGCCTTTCCCCAGAGAACACATCATGCTCTGTCTAGCAGTGAACACTGAACTCAATTACTTTAATGCCCACAGTGCCTGCCCTGCTAAGATATTGGTCATTTGCTCCTCAGACAGCTGCGTGGGTAATGCCTTTCATATCTGGTGGCAGAGAGCAGAATTTCTCGGTGGGAGATGGTTCTGGGAGATGGGAGTAATGGTCTCAAGTTGCAGTGGGGGAGGTCTAGGTTGGATATTAGGAAACACTATGTCACTAGGAGGGTGGTGAAGCACTGGACTGGGTTACCTAGGGAGGGGGTGGAATCTCCTTCCTTAGAGGTTTTTAAGGTCAGGCTTGACAAAGCCCTGGCTGGGATGATATAGTTGGGGATTGGTCCTGCTTTGAGCAGGGGGTTGGACTAGATCAGTGGTCCCCAACCTTTTTTGTCTGGCGGGCGCCAAAAAAACCCACAAAAATCTGAGCGCTGCCGGCGGGCGCCAAAAAAAAACACAACCCGAGCGCTGCCGGCGGAGCAAAAAAAAAACCAAAAAAACCCGAGCGCTGCCGTGGGCGCACTTACACCCCCCAGCGGGCACCACGTTGGGGACCCCTGGACTAGATGACCTCCTGAGGTCCCTTCCAAACCTGATATTCTATGATTCTATAGCAAAGCACTCCCCACCCTAGCCCTGTGAACCTGGATGCTCCCTGCCCTGGCATTATATGACTCAGCATAAAATATGCTATTCCATTTTTTTATGATGATTAATCTTAGGCACCTGCTCAACACCAGATAGCACAGCCCCTGTGGTGGAAAATATGAGATGAATATCTGACTCCCACTTCTATGCACACGGTCCCTGGGCATTCCCCGGGAGGGACGCAGACAGGTCAAATGAACAAGGGTTTGCCAGATTGTTGCATTTGCATCGCAGCAAATTCGGACCGTTCCAACTAGCTTCACACTTTGCCTCGCCAACATTTCAAAGGGGAACATCAGCTGCAGCCAAGGAATCTTATAAATCTCACCTGCTCTGCAGCATAGATTCAGGGGATTAACATCACAGCCATGTACTTGTCAGACTGCAGGATTGCTGACCCCAAAATCAAGAGCTGGTCCCCATCCTAATTCATAAGATCAGTTAAAAAACATGCAGTTAAAAAAAAAAAAAAAGTTGGGTCCTTGTAATTGACCACCTGAGTTTGGAACCTTTAAAGGTCATGTCTCCAAGTTTTTCTTTGTAACCCCAAGTGCTAGAAAGTATTTTTATTTAATTGGAACCTGAGATTCTCATGAGATCACATGACTTCAGAAGCTAGGGCAAGAAGGAAAACACCAGTTATCACAGGAGTGGCCAGTGCTGAGAGAGGGAGTTTTCTGAGTAGTACAAATATTTCGAGGTACACCTCTACCTCGATATAACGCTGTCCTCGGGAACCAAAAAATCTTACCGCGTTATAGGTGAAACCGCATTATATTGAACTTGCTTTGATCCACCGGGATGCGCAGCCCCCCTCCCCCCCTTGGAGCACTGCTTTACCGTGTTATATCCGAATTCGTGTTCTATCGGGTCGCGTTATGTTGAGGTAGAGGTGTAGTAATTCGTTGAGCTTGACAAATGCATCTTACAGTCCGAGACCTCACAGTGCTGTATAAAGGAGGATGTGTCTCACCATTCCCATTTGAACAGGTGGGGAAACGGAGAGGTGCAGCGACTTTCCCCGCAGCATCAGTGGGAGCCCTAGGAAAAGAACGCCTGTCCTCTAACTCCCTGTGCCCTATCCGATGGGCAGGAGCACCGCCAGCTTTTCCACTGCCCTAGGCGGCGGAAGGTCCCACCCCCGAAATGCCACCCCCAACGGAGGCGGCGGAAGGTCCCGCCCCCAAAATACCGCTGACGACCGGGGCGGCCGGCGCCCCCCAAATCTTAGTGCCCTGGGCGACCACCTAGGTCGCCTAATGGGTTGCGCCGGCCCTGCCGATGGGCCATGCTGCAGGGTGGCTGGAACGCTCCAGCTGTATGGATTCCTGGCCTTTTGTAGATGGTAGGAAGAAGTCAATATTTTTCAGGGCAGCATTTGGAAACTATATGCACAATGAAGAAATAGTTTGTGGTAACTTCATTTTGAACTCCTGGTTGAGGTTGGCTAGGATGTTAGGGCCAGATTTTTAAAGGTTTATTTAGGCCCAAGTGCCTAAGTCACTTTGAAAATGGGACGTAGCTGTCTAAGGGCTTGTCTACACTTAAAACGCTACAGCGGCACAGCTGCACTGCTGTAGCTTTTCATTGCAGACACTACCTACGCCAGAGGTGGGCAAGCTACGGCCCGCGGGCCATATCCGGCCCACGGGACCATCCTGCCTGGCCCCTGAGCTCCTGGCCAGGAAGGCTACTCCCTGGCCCCTCCCCCACTGTCCTCCCTCCCCCGCAGTCTCACCTCGCCACGCCACCAGCGCTCTGGCCTGACGCTCCTGCTGGGCAGCGCGGTCAGCGTGGCTGGCTCCAGCCGGGCGGCGGAGCTGCGAGCTCCTGCTGCTCTGAGCAGCATGGTAAGGGGGAGGGGGGAGGGTTGGATAAGGGGCAGGGAGTCCTGGGGGGCAGTCAGGGGACAGGGATCAGGGGGGGGTTGGATGGTTCGGGGGGGGGGCAGTCAGGGGACAGGGAGCAGGGGGGGGTGGATGGGGGGGGGGGTCCCAGGGGGGGGGGGCGGGGGGGGGGGGGGGGGGGGGGGGGGGGGGGGGGGGGGGGGGGGGGGGGGGGATAGAGGTCGGGGCAGTCAGGGGACATGGAGCAGGAGGGGTTGGATAGGTGTGGGAGTCCCAGGGGAGCCTGTCTGGGAGCGGGGGTGTGGATAGGGGTCAGGGCAGTCAGGGGACAGGGAGCAGGGGGGGTTGAATAGGGGGTGGGGTCCTGGGGTGCAGAGGTCCCAGGAGGGGGCAGTCAGGGGACAGGGAGCAGGGGGCTTGGATAGGGGGCGGGGGTCCCGGGAGGGGGCGGTCAGGGGACAAGGAACAGGGGGGGTTGGATGGGTCGGGGATTCTGAGGGGGGCAGTCAGGTGGTGGGAAATGGGAGGGGGCGGATATGGGGTGGGGGCCAGGCTGTTTGGGGAGGCACAGCCTTCCCTACCCAGCCCTCCATACAGTTTCACAACGCCGATGTGGCCCTCGGGCCAAAAAGTTTGCCCACCCCCGACCTACACCAACGGGATGGGTTCTGCCAGCGGCATTAGGTAATCCACTCCCCCCGCTCCCCCGAGAAGTAGTAGATAGATTGATGGAAGAATTCTTCCATCAAGCTAGCACTGTCTACACAGGGACTTAGGTTGGGTTAACAACGCTGCTCAAGGGTGTGGATTTTTCACATCCCTGACCAGCGTAGTTAAACTGACCTAATTTTCAAGTGTAGACCAGGCCTCAGTCACTTAGACCCAGATCCCTAATGGGAGTTAGGCAGTGACATACCTTTGAGGATCTAGACTTTAGGCCTTTCCGTGCTGAGTGCAACAATGCCTAAACAACTTTAAAAATGTGAGCATTGGTGCCTGGTTCCTCCTGTTTTCCATATGACCCTGAGAAGGCTTCGTGGCTGAAATGTCAACTTCAGTCATCTGCTCTGTTTCCAGCATGTATTTGATTACCCTCATTTTAATTGTATATGAAAGGAACTAATTACAATGTGTTTTATTTTCCAAACCAGCTTCCCCACATAATGGCTTTTGCCAGAACCTTCAGACCTCAGTGGGGAAACCAGGAGGTTCCTGGACAGGATATTAATCTGACAGATTGGATTCCATGGTGCTTGTACCTCTTTAGTAAGAGTGAGGTTGCCGTCCTTTCAATATATTTTCATGTGTAGGTGGGAACTTTCTATGGCCTAGTCTTCCCATTCCTTTTTATAAACAATAATAATACCTAGCTCTCATCATCGTTAGAACTCAAAGTGTTTTACAAAGGAGACTGCTGTCATTATTCCCATTCTACAGATGGGAGAACTGAGACCCAGAGAAGTGAAGTGACTTGCCCAATGTCATACAGCTGGCCAGAGGCTGAGCTGGGAATAGAACCCTGGTCACCTTAATCTCTAACCTCTCAGCATCACTGCCCCCCTTAGTAAAGCATAAAGGCCTTACCCAGCCTATGAAGCTATTAGTTGACTGTAGTTGAATGGGAGAGTGGTCTTGTGGCTACAGTACTGACTTAGGAGTCAAGAATCCTGAGCTCCTCTCCTGGTTCTGCTACAGACTCCCAGTATGAGACTTTGGGCAAGTAACTTATGCTCAAGAGCTGAGCTCCCCACCAGACCCTATGTGTGACAGATTGAAGCTGCTGGCTGCTGAGCATGTTTTCAGGTATGGCCCTCATTTAGGTCCCTAAATGGGAACTCAGATGCTTTGAAAATCTGGCCCCATTTGTGGGTCCTGAGCACTTGAAAATCTGCCCCTGAGTTCTTCTGAAAATCTGGCCCTTAACTGCTCCGTGCCTCAGTTGCCCATCCATAAAATGGGGATTATACTGCCTTTCTCCATCTTTGTGTGTGGTGTGTGTGTGTTGATTGTAAGCTCTTCAGGGAAGGGGCTCTTTCTCACTATGTTTATGTACAGCACCTAGCACAATGGGGCCCCCATCTTGCTCGGGGCCTGTAGCTGGCACCAATAATATAAATAATGCATAATGGGCCTAATTCTCTTCCCACTTAAATTGGCAGTGACATCCATGTAAGCCATTGGAGCTACATTAATACATAGCTGGTGTGAGAGAAGAATTGCACCCTATGGATCTAGTAGTCAGAAGGAAGCAGGATCAGCCGAATTCTGGAACCTGGAAACAGACATTATCTGTCCCTTCATTCATTGGGCACAGGTATATGCTACAAAAGCAGCACCAATGTGACTCATGTACTAGACAGGAGCAACTCTGTGCATAGCCCCTTCATGCAGTGTATCCCCCAAGTGTAGGAATATCTAGAACTGGGCAAAAATAGTTTTGGGTTGTTCTCCCCCTCTTTCCCCCTGCCCCCCCCCCCCCTGGAAAATTTTGATTTTCAAATTTGAAAAATGAAAAATTTAGTCTGAAAACTGAAATATTTTGATTTGGAAATGCTGCTCTGGTGTCTTGTGGGACACCATTTTCCTCTATAGGCTGGACCCTGGGTCAGACTACATCTCCCATGATGCACCATGGTCTGCCCTTTGGCAGAGGGGAGATGTAGTCCAGCTGTGGATCCCAGCCCATAGAGGAGAATGGGGACATGAGGCAACTGAACTACAATTACAACTCCCATGAGGCACTTCAGTCGCATGACTAAATCAAAATATTTACCATTTCAGGGCATTTGTTTTTTTAAAAGTAATCAACATTTTCCACAGATAGTGAAAATTTTTGCAAAAAAGTGTCTTTTATTGAAAAACAATTTTGATGGAAAATTGGGGTTTTGAATAAATGATTTTGCAACCAGCCCAAGCAATGGCCTATGTTTGAATCAGCCTCTTTCCTGGATACCCTCCCTCCTCTCTTCTCATGCTACTTATTTCCCACAGCCTTCCATTGCTGATCTATGCTTTCTGCTCTCACTATAACACCTGGTCTTGTGCATCTCAGCCTTTAAATTCCTCAGGACATGGCGGCCCTTGTCTTCCTACATGGGTCTTTAAATGGCTGTGCTCACTTATGGCATGGGATAAATAATGCCAGCAGCTCAGGTGTTTTTATGCTGCTGAGACCATATCTGAGAATTTGGCCTGATCAGAATTTCTCATAACCTGCTCTGATGCATCTGAGACCCACTCCAGAGGCCCTGGACTGGCACAGGATGCCAGATTTGTAAATTGAAACATAAGTATCTATGGCACATGCAGCAATCCAGTATCTGACCCAGATCCTCAGATCGTGTTCACTGACACAGTTTCACTGACTTCTGTGCAGCTCTACAGATTTACACCGGATGGGAACTTGGACCTCTGGCTTTTATTAAATGCTTTGGATAGGAAAACACTTCCTTTGAGGAAGCTCCCATGAGGGTTAACCAGGCAGTGACCCAAGGTAGTAATCTTGAAAGTAAAAGCAAAACAAGGACTTTAGAGTTTCTGAAGAACACTTAGTTAATGATTGCTTCTGGGAGTAATACACCTGGCATGTCACTGAATGAGACAACTGCATGGGAGTGTGATTACCAGGGCAGTTCCAGGAAACTGTAAAGAAAACAGAGGCGAGGAAGCTGCCTGGAACTCAGAGGAGTGACATTAGGAGATACACAGAAAACTCCAGCTGCTGTCATGCTGTGCTGAGTGTTTATTTGCCAGACAGAAGATCTGCACACTGGGGATGAGAATCTATGGCTAATCAGCCCTAGTGTGAAATAAAAGAAACAACACACCAGTCTACAGCTTCGAATGTGACTTGTGATTTTTTAAGTGTCTCTGGTTTTGAGTTTCACATCTCACCAGCCCTGAAAACAAGACCCAATTAAGAGATCTCAGACGGACCAGCCCAGGATGGAGGCACTCAAAATCACTCATTGCTTTTGAAAATCTTGGCCTGGTGTGTTAGAAGCAAGTGCAGCCATGGATGATAGCAGTGTCCCTTGAATAATTCCCTCTGTGCTCTGTTCCTCTCTCTCTTTTAATTTAAATTAATGTAGTGCTGGTGACATGTGCTGGTTTGTGTAAATCCTGTGATGGTGGGTGGAGCCAACCGGACCAACAAAAGGCCTGTCCCCTCAGGAGAAGGGGGAGTCACAGAACCTGACAGCTCTGGGAATTCAAGACTTCCACTTAGCCACAGCATAGGTCTAGCATGGGCAGAGGCCGTGCAAATTTCTGCACTCTTCCTGGTCAGTGTGTCTCCGCCTTGTTTGGAGGGACCAGTCCAGGAGAGAAGCAGCAGTTCACAGTCTTGGCTAATAATGATACACAGACTGCTAGCTGGCCGAGCGAAGCCAGGCCCTACGCTCAACTCGACGGCATTTCTCTGCCTTTCGGTGCCTTTGGAAAACCGCATCCAATCCATCTTGTCCCTCGGGATTCAGGCTGAGGCAGTGCCCCCCAGAAGCCTGGGGCAGGAGAGCAGAGTCACTGGATGTAAGGTTAGAGATTTGGGTTAGAGCGCCAGGCAGCTTCCTGGGCCTGCAGCACCGGATAGGCACTGTGTGGGCCCAATTTTAGTGCAAATCAGGCACTTGGAAGCCACTTCAGCCAGGTCACCCCAGCTGGGCCCTCGCCCCCCAACTCTGGCCTGCCGCCCCACCTCCAATCTATCTTCCCCCTCCCAAGCTGGCTCCCTCACTCCTCCCCAGCCAGCTCCTCCTCAGCCAGACTACTTCTCATCCCCCCCAGCTCCGGCAAGCCCTCTCGGCTAGGCCTCTGACCCCCCTGCAGATAGACACTGTCCAGCTGAGCTCCTCATCCCCTGCCTCATGCTAAGCCCTCACCCCCAACTCCTTCAGGGCCCCTCACCCCCACGCACAATGGATTTAGTGGCAATCAGGCTCTTCCAGTGTTCCAACTTTCACCAAAATCAACAGGATTCGGACTGGAGGTGCGGGGCGAGGGTAGCAGGGGAGAGGGCCCGCCTGGGAGCACAGCTCGGCCTGTGTAAGCAATGGAGCGTGCGATCCTCTAGTAAAATACACTGCGGAGGAAGGAAAAGCAGCTGAGTGACTGAGAAAGGCCTTGCACCTCGCTCAGTAAAGCAGGTGGGGCAAGGGAAGCGAAAGATCCTGTTTGCAGGCACGAAGAGATGCCAAGTAATAAAGGTAACCGCAAGTCTCTTTCCTCTGGCAGTGAGATTTTTTCCATGGCCGTTGCACCATAAAGGAGAGATTGTTTGCTTCTTAGGGAGAACCTGGCTGATGAGTCACCCAAAATAAATGAGCATTTGTTTGGTGGATGCATTGGTGGAGCCTGGTTTACAGATGACTAATGTTAAAGCATTTATTGCTGACAAAGCACCCTCTAATTATGGGAGGGGCAGCTCTGTTGATCAGCAATTATGTCGTTCAGCCAGCGCACATGAAACCTTTGTACAATCCTCACATCTTGCATGACGCTATAAAGCACCTGGGATGAAATCCAGCTCTGTGCAGCAAGTCAGCACAAATCCTGGGGTAGCTGTTTGCTGGGGCCAGATAAACACAGAGGCAAACTAGGTATGTGTCTAGGGCCCAAATTCATGGGGAGGGGCTCCCATCTGAGTGGCACAGGGTTGGCAATGGCCTTTGGCCCCCACAGGCAGCCCTGGTCACAACCCCACTCACTCAAATTTGGCCTGGCTGCCTTTCTGCCGTGCCAGCAGAGAAGATGCTTTGCTCTTACACCACCCAGCTCTGGTCAGGGGTCAGGGGGGGATGGGTCTAGGAGCCCCGCCCTTGCCCCCTTGTCATGCCCCTGCTGAGTTCAGGTTCTCAAAGGTGGGTGGCCTGGCTCCCCCTATTTAAAAAGTGTATGTGTGTGAAGGGAAATGGCCCTGTGGCTCCCCCCCATCCCTGGTGCCTATGGTTGTGACTCGGATGGGGTGGCCAGGGCAAGTGTGAGTGAGTGGGGTTGTAACCTGGTGCCCAGAGTCACAGTGCCTGTCATCACAGAGGGGTGACTGGGCTTAACCTGAGTGGGCAATGCATTGGCCAACCCTCCTCTTCCTCACCGCTGCTGTGAGGCTGGCTCCAGCAGCAGGGCTGTGCCCCGGGGGCCTGCCCGCCTTGCCCCACTTCCAGCAGCCCCGTCCCCTCCATTCTGCCCACAGGACTCCGCTCAGAGACAGCCTCAAGACCTGCTACAAACAGGGAGCGCTGCAGTGAGTGCTTGCATGGGAGAGGTGGCCAGGAGAAGAGCGGCAGGGACACCTCTGGGGCCAGATATGAAGGGGTTAATAGGGCAGTGTCCATGCAGCGAGAGCCCGTCACTGACTGACCTGGATCAGAGAGGGTTAACTAAGCAACATCCCTACAGCGGGAGCTGGACTGCTTGGGTTGATAGATCACTGATGCAGCTGTGCCGGGCAGGTGTATTATAAATCCATACCACAGCAGCATCTAATTTAGCAAGCCAGTAGAGGGGCCCAGAAGTGTATGTTTGCCTAGGGCCCAGTGACAGGTTTATCCAGCCCCGCAGTTCTCGACCTTGCAGATCAGACCACAAGGGAGCACGCCAGATGCCATGATGTCATTGCTGGATATGACAGACAGCCATAAATGTGGGACTTAAATGATGCATTTCACCCATGGGGAAGATCATGAGTTACGATGCCGAGGAGAAGCTTGCATTGATTGTTTGCAGTGAGTTTTCAAGCCATGCTACATATGCGCTAGCATTTCAATCATGCTATGAATTTGCTCTCCAGTGCTACTAGGAGGTGTTCGGTGTTGATACTGTGGCCTTTTTTATAGCAGCGGATTGCATGTGGTCTTTGCTGGGAAACGTGCAGCTGAGAGAGAAAAAAATGTGCTTGGGACAGCTGGAGTTTCTCTGACCAACAAGATAAACTGAGCACAGTGCTAACTGGCAGTGTGTTCTATAGGTGTGACTCATTCATGTCATTCCCCAGCAAGTGTGTTAAGAGAAGGGAATGATTATCCAGGATCCCAGGGTAACTTTCCCTCTTGAAATCCCAGGATTTTAATCCTGAGGTTTCAGGCAACTGTTTTACATTTAAAGAAGCAATTTCAATATTCTTCTGAAAATGAAAAGAGAGATGTACTAGAGCCAGTATTACCAGCCTTCTAGGTGCTTGTAGATTTCCAAAAGCTTTGTGGTCCAAAGTCATTTGTCACCACTATCAAAATCCTATATAGCTTAACACTAGTCCTAGTCAAACCACACTAAAGAAGACATTGGCAGCCTTGGTTTAAATTAAAATTGATCCCAAAGTTCTGGAATTGCTCTGAGACCTTATTACCTACAGCAAACACCAGAGATTCCCTAATTAAGACATAGACGTGATTATTGCAACCCAATTTACATAGCTTGACATCCGCTGTCAGAGCTCAGCTTGTGAACAGAAAGCCCACAGTTTGGATTCAATAAGATCTGAAGGAACTTTTGATCCATTTCATGCAGGCAATTAGGAAAAAATTCTCTGAAGCTTTACTGTGTTACAGACGAGCCCTGTCGTCAGTAAATGGTTTCAGTCTGACATGAGTCAGGCACTTGGCACGTTTGTGTTTTGAAAATCATTAGCAGTAGTAAGCTGGAAATGTCTCGAGGATACTTCTACGCCATCCTGTGATGAACTAGCAACGCTAGGTGACATTTTGAACGTCCCCTTTGATCCTGATGATTTGTGCAGAGACTTTCACTCACTGTGAACTATAGCACCACCAGCAATAACAAACGAGGACTATGACTCCCGTGTAGACACATGAGTTGCTTTTTTCAGTGAGCTAATGCACAGAGTCTCCTGAAGCTAATGAAAGGACTTGCTGTTTTAGCCAGGAACTTTTTTGTGGAGCATGTTTTCAGCCTTATAAACCTTTTGGAATGAAGAATGTAATGAGCAAAAACAACAACAATCCTTCCCCAACCCGGGAAGGGAGAAGATCTGAAGATGTTATGAAACCTATTAGGGAGTTCATGATGATGGTCTATTAACATGGCAGGTGCTCCGATACCATGGTGATCGGTGTCAATGCAAAGCCTGAAGATAGATAAGGCTGAGTCCTCTGGCACGGTGAGGAGTGAATTCTGCACTCATTCAACCTAGCTTATGCTTGTACAGATTTCTATGAGGAGATCAAGATCATCTCAAAGCACAGTCCTGAATGGGGTCCCTGCAGATCAGGTCTGAAGAACATTGTTGAGGCAGACGTATTCCTGGAGGTTTCATGACACGACATAATCTTTAGTTAAAGATTCATCTTTCATTCCTGGTGACTCTAGGACAATCCTGGAGGCACAGGCTCCAACTTTTCAAACTGTCGGGGGGTGCTCGACGCCCCCCCCGGCTCTGCCCCAGTCCCCACCCCCATTCCACCCCTTCTCCCAAGGTCCCACCCCCACTCCACCCCGCTCCGCCTCTTCCTGCTCAGTTCCGCCCCCACCCCCGAGTGCGCCGAGTCCTTGCTCCTCCCAGCCTCCTTGCACGCTGTGAAACAGCTGATTGCGATGGGCCGGAGGCGCGGGGAGGGAGGGGAGAGGCACTGATTTGTGGGGCCGGCTGGCGGGCAGGAAGCGCTCGGGGGGGAAGCTGATAGGAGGCTCAGCACCCACCATTTTTTCCCTATGGGAGTTCCAGCCCCAGAGCACCCACGGAGTCGGTGCTTATGCCTGGAGGGTTGGCAGTGCTAGGCAGAGTGGAGAAGCTTGCATTGCTATTACCTATGTCATATCTGTTCTGTGGATAGAGAGGACATAATTTTCCATTGTCAGCCCCTTTGACCAGCACTAAATTTGGTTAATTAGTTTTTATGAAAAGTTTGATCTTTAATCAGTTTCCGTAGCCAGTTAGATGACAAACTGCTGTTCTAATGCCCTCCAGTGCTATTTCATCAGTGGGAATAAAGTCCTGTTCTCTAGACAGTGACAAATTCTGGCACGAACATTTTGTTTCTTACTGTGCACCAATGACAGATGTTCCCTACTAGTGGTGTGTTGTTTTACAGCCTCTAGCGTGTTTGTTGGCAATTTCAATGGAGAGGCCAGAGACTGAATAGGCCACTGAGACTAAGCTAGTCTCCTTCCCTAGAAAAGGTCCTTCCAGATCAAGGAAAGATCAGGTACATCAAGAATGCAGCCTGCTCTGCCCTTCTATGTTTTTCCTTCATCATGTGTCCAGTTTCTAATTAGAGCTGGCCGAGACGCGGGATTTCCAGTTTGTGGGGAATTGCAACATTCCAGAATCTGGTTTTGTTCGGATTTGGGCCGAAACCACATTTTTCAAAATTACCAACAAACTAGAAATAAAAAAAGAATTGTTTTTTTTAGAAACACAGATGCATGGTGATTTGAAAACAAAATACACTCCCCAGGATAGAATAGAGCTGGGGTTCCCAGGGCCTCCGAGCTACATGGCAAGGATTCTGAAAGCCCTAGCAAAGTGGGGCTGCCCCTAAGCCACAGAACCTGGGGTCCCCAGCAGCCTGCCAGGAAACCAGGCAGGTTTCTGACAGAACCCTGCCTCTGATTTGATGAAAGTTCAGGTTCAATGAATTCCTGACCAGCTCTAATTCCAACATGTGCTGTCGCCCATCCAGGGATAGCTCAGTGGTTTGAGCATTGGCCTGTTAAACCCAGGGTTGTGAGTTCAATCCTTGAGGGGGCCACTTAGGGAACTAGGGCAAAAATCAGTACTTGGTCCCGCTAGTGAAGGCCGGGGGCTGGACTTGATGACCTTTAGAGGGGGGAGGGATAGCTCAGTGGTTTGAGCATTGACCTGCTAAACCCAGGTTTGTGAGTTCAATCCTTGAGGGGGCCACTTAGGGATCTGGGGGAAAAAAAAAAAAAAAAAAAATTGGTCCTGCTAGTGAAGGCAGGGGGCTGGACTCGATGACCTTTCGAGGTCCCTTCCAGTTCTAGGAGATTGGTATATCTCCTATTATTATTATTCTATGTCCCCTTATGCTGTCTCACACAGCCCCCTTCACTCGCATTGCAGTTGCATTTTCCAGATTGCCAGACCACTGAATCCTGAGAGGGCTATTGCACTCCGTGTGAGTAGTGTATGCAATAGTTAGACAGATTTCCAGCTTCCATTCTAAACCCTTTGCTCAGATGCTCAGATCTTTTAAAAAACCAAATCTCTTTGGGGTTGACATTTTTGCATGTTTGATCTCATCCCAGTGCATGTGCCTGTGTGGGCAAAACACAACAGGTTTAATGGCCTGGTGAGCACAAAAAAAATCCATACATTCCTACTATATGTTGTATCAGAAATTTTGCACTCAGATCAGTTGTCTGAAGCTAGGAACTTAAAATTTGTCTTATTTTGTAGAGCTCCTTGAGACATGAAATTCAAGACAACTTTGTTACATAGAAATTTTGTAATTAAAAAAATGCATATCCAGGAAGAATATGTAAAAGATGCTCTCATGTAAGGATGGATTTTCTATATGTAAACGTTAATAATTGTAAAACTGCTATACCAATTTCATTCCAATGTGGCTCTATTTTGTAAATCTCTTTAAGATTTATAATTCAATCCTATTTGGAAAAAAGTAATCTATTTAGATTTAGAGTCAACAGTGTTTAAATTCCACCAGTTGAAACTTACTTTATTTTTTAGATCAGTTCAAAGCTAGAGCAATTTCTAACATTCAGTCGCTCTGAAGTGATTTAGCTTTTGAATTGATTTGAACTGGATCTGGATATTAAGTAGCTTAAACCGCTGTAAGGAGTTAGAGCAGGTTAAGCAGAATACTATGTTTTCAGACTTTTGGTTAAGGACGACTGGATTCTGAGGGAATCAAGCTGAAGAGCTCCAGATTAAGGAACTGACAAGCTTTGCTCTTCTTTCTAAAACCTTATTTTTGTCTCTTTTTCTGTTGAAAACACAAACAAACAAAACAGCAGGGAAATCAAATGCCCCAATCTAGTATTAATGCAACATTAACACTGAAAACTAACAAAAACCTCAGATCACTCGGTGTTTAGAAAATCCCCAAAGGCAAGCTTGCTCTGAAAACAACCTTGTTGCTCTATAATACCTGATATTTCTGTTTTCCTTGTTCAGTGTAAAACCCTTTAAACTACAGGTCTGCTCTGAAAAGCAACTCTATAAAAATTCCATATGGGTTCCTGGTTTCCTGTGTTTTGATGATTTCAATATCAAATACACTGACGTTAAAACTAAAAATGAGTTTCTTTCTTCTGCCAAACCTCCAAACTCAGGCCTGGTCTACACACTGATTTTGTACTGGTAGGGCTACATCAGTAAAGGATGTGATTTTTTTTTTTACCACTATAGTTATACTGGTACAAGCCGTAGTGCGGATATTATAGTGGTATCAAGGTCTCTTATACCAGTAGAGCTTATTCCCCTTCCAGAAGATCATTCATACCAGTATACCCTCATTCCACACTACGGAGGATGTGCTGCAGCATAGTTAAGTCGTACAACTTCTGTGTGTAGACATAGCCTCAATCTGGAATTTGTCAAGCTGGCTTCTTTCCGTCTTGTGCATGATCACTGGTTTGGTTTGGTTTGCAGGTTTTTCAGGCTGAATTGGGCCCTCAGTTCCACCTATGCAACTGCGTTGCCTTCAAAGGGTTTGCACAAGTGTAACTGATATTTCTGTAGTTGGAACTAAGGCAGTGGTTCCCAAACTTCAACAACCTGTGAACGCCTTTCACTAAAATGTCAAGTCTCGCGAACCCCCTCCTAAAAATGAATATTTCCAGGGATTTTCTCCTTTATCTGAGTATAAATTATAAAAGCAGTGATCTGGGAAATATAAAATTTGTTTTTTTGACATGCTGATTACACACTATTTATTATTATTATTATTTATCATTACAGTATTTTTATTACATTATGAAAATGGCAACACTCTTCCAAGATCTCACTTTCGTAGCTTGTATCACTTTGAATAAGTCTGTTACAAGACAAGGCTCCTATGTTTCATCAAGGAGTATCAGATGTGAAATATCATGAAGCTATCTAAGGCCTGGTCCACACTGGGGGGGGGGGGGAATCGATCTAAGATACGCAACTTCAGCTACGAGAATAGCGTAGCTGAAGTCGACGTAACTTAGATCGAATTAAAAATACTTACTTCGCGTCCTCGCGGCGCTGGATCGACGGCCGCGGCTCACCCGTCGACTTTGCTTCCTCCTTTCGCACTGCTGGAGTTCAGCAGCCGACGGGAGAGCGATCGGGGATCGATTTATCGCGTCTACACTACA